>JAVTVY010040491.1:0-19499 GCA_036873755.1 Hanleya hanleyi | reverse complement strand
TTTTTCAAAAATTTCACTGATTCGCACGGGGACACTTCCTATCATGTTCTAAATGACGAGACGAGTAAAACGAGACCCCACAACCCTACCGCAAATGTATAGAAGTACGTTTCCCAGGGATAAACATTGAACCTATACCCCAGTATGGGACTATATGGGGCTCGGTGACTTTTTTCAAAAATTTCACCGATTCGCACGGGGACACTTCCTATCACGTTCTAAATGACGAGACGAGTAAAACGAGACCCCACAACCCTACCGCAAATGTATAGAAGTAGGTTTCCCAGGATGGTGCTATACCTCCCATACCCCATATAGGCATTTTCCCGTAATTTAGGATAAAGTCCGTGTTCCGTATTTTTTCAGGGAAAATTTTACATACACCCACCCTGGAACTAGGGGGAGATAACTCTATTGATAGGCAAGCCCCGTTAAGCCCGGGGATCAATATTAGCCCTTTTGGCTAGGGTTGATAGGTGTTTTCCCCTATTTTAGGAGTAAAGTCCGTTTTCCGCTTTTTTTCTTTTTCAGGAAAACTTTACATGCACCTGCACCCTACTGCCTGAATGCCTCTTCACATAAGCTTCACTTTGATACCTCACTTGACCCCATTGGACCATTAGTGGCTCCCCTACATCCCAAAACGTCTATTTCCATACCCTTGGGCCACCGCGCATGCGCAGAATGCCGATATGTCACCCCCACACCCAGTCCATTAGATGCCTCTTCATGAATGCTTCACATTGATACCTCACTCGACCCCATTGGACCGTTAGGGGCTCCCCTAGCTCCAAAAAGGCTATTTTCATACACTTCGGCCACCGCGCATGCGCAGAAGGCCGCTATGTCAACCCCACACCCACCCCATCAGATGCCCCTTCACGAATGCTTCACTTTGATACCCTTACCTCGACCCCATCGGTCCACTAGCTCCCCTAGCTCCAAAAGCTATTTTCATACCCTTCGGCCACCGCGCATGCGCAGAAGGCCGCTATTTCAACCCCACACCTGTAGTCCATTAGATGCCCCTTCATGAATGCTTCGCTACTGATACCTCACTGACCCCATCGGTCCACTAGGGCTCCCTAGCTCCAAAAAGGCTATTTCATACCCTTTTCTGGCCACTGCGCATGTGCAGAAGGCCATACAGGCCAACCCACACCCAACCTATTAGATGCTCCCTCTCTTCATGAATGCTTCACATTGATACCTCACTCGACCCCATCGGTCCACTAGGGGCTCCCCTAGCTCCAAAAAGGCTATTTTCATACCCTTCGGCCACCGCGCATGCGCAGAAGGCTGATATGTCAACCCCACATCCAGTCCATTAGATGCCCCTTCATGAATGCTTCACTTTGATACCTCACTCGACCCCATCGGTCCACTAGGGGCTCCCCTAGCTCCAAAAAGGTTATTTTCATACCCTTCGGCCACCGCGCATGCGCAGAATGCCGATATGGCGTCAACCCCACACCCAGCCCATTAGATGCCCTCTTCACCTAAGCTTCACTTTGATACCACTGACCCCACGGTCCACTCTAGCGGTCCCTACAGATTGCCGAACACTTCCACGAAACCCACGGGTTTCAGACTACTTTCGGTCCGCGGAGGCACCCACTCACTGCCATCTTGCACCCACCTCCCACCACCCACCCACCCACACCGCCATATCTTGCACCACCTCCACCACCACCCACCCACGCTGCCATCTTGCACCCACCTCCCACCACACCCACCCACGCCGCCATCTTGCACCCCCCTCCCCCCACCCACCCACCCACGCCGCCATCTTGCACCCACCTCCCACCACCCACCCACCCACGCCGCCATCTTGCACCCACCTCCCACCACCCACCCACCCACGCCGCCATCTTGCACCCACCTCCCACCCCCCACCCACCACCCCACGTGACATCAATACTCGCTTCTGATTGGATGTGTCATACCTGCGCACAACACTCCTGCGCACACCGCCACAATACCGCCACATTTTTTTTTCTCGCGCATGCGCAGAGACGCGCCATTCCGTCAATTGACGCTTTGTATACTACTTAGCTCATTTTGACCAACCAGTGCCCGAGTACAGAATGTCCCTCTTGATTTAGGCGTTTACCGTTAGAATGCATTTAGATAGGCCAGGTGGCCAAATTTTGCGAAAAGAAATCACAACACGCTTATTTCAGGTTTATCATTTTAGTGTAGGCCCTGTGTTGCAAAATATATCGTCTAAGATATAAGCAAAAAACCTAATCACTCCTGGATTAAAGTTCCATTTCAGCTGTAGGTCACACTTTTGTGGACAAGAATCTATTTAACGCGCGCATTTGGCAGATTTGTGGTCGAATTTGTTCACCATCTTTGTTCACGGTATGTGAAGTGTGATTATCATTTTTGGCGCACTTTTATTGATTCTGTCTCTCGCATTTTAGACTTCATCTGTGCCTTAGATTCAATATGCCCTATAGCAATAAAAGGTCCAGAATCGAATCTAAAATGACGGAGCATTGTGTTGTTGTTGTACGGTCAGCTTATTATGACCGCTCTCGGTTACCAGTTATAAGAGCGCACGTATCTGAGGCAACAATCTGCTTCAACAGACTACTATTTCAGTATTATTTCCAAAATAGGGCATATTTGTGACGTCATATCTATTTTCTAGGTCAAACAAGTCTCTCTTCAACTTGCATGGAAAAAGAAGTAATATTGTATGAGTCTTGTATCAAAATCAGCTGATATCATAGCTCCGATTGTGACCGTTTTGTTTCCTTATGTACAACATTCACGGAATTGAACACAATTTTATTGATTTGAGGAGTTGAAAACTACTGATCTATACATATATATTTTTAAATTCAGCCCCGTGCGATATTCACAAAAAAAAAAAATACATGTCAACTGGGTTTGAGCTAGATGGAGAAAACCATATGTGAATTTAATGTGATATCTGATGGTTGTAATGCAGTCACATCAATTCATAGACTTTGTCTTTCTTCACCTATGTTTTAGCTTGTTGATGGTCAAGATGGGCTGTACTACTCAACTGTTATGTATAAATTTTCTATGTTTTCTTTCAGTATTACCATAGCCTACACAGAGTCGCCATCAATACAATTCTACACCTGAAACAGAGCTTTACATGGAAATGATGGATAGTCTACAACCAGAAATGCCAGAGACTTCTATAACTGTAATGATGCAGACAAGAGAAGAACCAGCTACATTGACGCAAGGTGTTAATTCACCGGGTCAAATAGACAATCCACCAGCAATAGTAAATCATGACTCTGTCTTTGATACCTCAACATTACCTCCCCATCCTGCACATCTCCATGTGTATAGCTCTATGACACCAATACAGATTAAACAGGAACCTGACGACACAGACTCAACTGGTGCAGTGGTTGAAAGCAGTGGAATTGAGTCTTTTAAGGACTCATCAAATGTACCGATGAAACAAGAACAATACAATATGGTATGTGTTAGCCCAAGCTTTCTCTAACCCTTCAGCCACAATAACTTCGGTTGATATGTGACAACTTGTCTGACTGGGGTCGGAGACTCATTGCCTCAAAAAAGTAGATTTGGCTGTTACTGGTGTACCCCAGCCTTTGTGAGTAAATTTGAAAAAATGAAAACATTCTAAAACACTTAACTGGTACGGTACCTTAGATTTATTCATTAATTAGTGAATCATCTCTCTTCATGGTCAGCCCAATTATGACAAGATCAGTTTCATTCTAAGCCTATATTACAAGCGATTTTATTTCTGTTTTACTATAATGAAACCATAACTGACTTTGTTTCTTGTTTTTAATAGATGTGAATTTCATTGATCTTGCCAAAGATCAGCTAAATGATGTAAACAGCATAAGAGGGCATTGCACTTTAATTAATTCAGAAGCTTTATGCATGGGTGACCCGGGTATACTGCCATTGTAAATTGCAATCAATCACAACTTGACAACAGAATAATGGGTAATTTATTTTGAAGGATGAAATCAAATCATTTCTGACAGGCTTAGAATGGAATCCATCTTGTCAACATTGGGGTGACCATGAAGGTAAATTACTCGATTTGGACTGAGGTAAGGTAAGTGTTTTAAAATGTCCGGATGTAACGTTCTTGCTGGTTTTCACCAGGATGAGGTACTCTGATACTTCATTGTCTCACCAAATCAGCTTTTTGAGAAGATAAATCTATAACTGCAAGCAGACAATGTCAACCATTGCTGTGGCTGAAGTTACGGTTGGAGTAAGCATGGACCAGGGAATGTGTTAGCAATATTGTGTTGTTATACAAAAAAACAAAATAATCTTCAAGAATACTAAATATGGAATGTTCCTTACAAGTATGTCATAGCATGTTGAAGACATTATATGATATGGGATATTCCTTATATGTCAGATCATGCTGAGGACATTTCCTGTATATGATTTGAGATATTTCTGATATTTCCTTTTTATGGTTCATACTTCATGTAAGAATCATGAGACAATGCATCCAATACACATGTAGCCAAGTCTAGGAACAACAATGTGTCCAGATTTGTGCCTTTTCACTGAAACAAAAGACCCAGACAATATCTTCCTACATGAAGTATCGACCCTTTATATGATATATTCTGATATTTCGTGCATGATATGATATGGTATATTCCTGATAATTTTTTTCTAGCATGCTTGGGACATTTCCTTTATATGACATGGGATCTTTCTTCTGTGTTTTCCCATGTGTTTTCTCTGTATGATATGGAATATTCGGATTTTTCCTAGCAAGTTGAGGGCATTTCCTTTATTTGTTATGGGATATTCCTGATTTGCCTGAGCATGTTCAGGACATTTCCTCTTTATGATATGGGATATTTCTGATTTGTCCTAGCATGTTCAGGACATGTCCCATGTCCTAGCATGTTCAGGACATGTCCTTTATATGATACAGGATGTTCCTGATCTGTCCTAGCATGTTATGCATTATTCTGTATACAGACCTATCAACCCTCACGCATTCAGCATGAGACTCGCACATTTGGCATCTGTCTCACGCTCTCATGCAGCTATATCAAAATCTCATGCACCTGGACATTTTCATCAAATTATTTATAAAATAACCAAGAATTGTTCAAAGTTGCTCTAGTTTGCAGAAAAAGAAGTTAGTAATTTCAAAATTTTCTTAGGCTTGTTCATAAGGTATCCATTTATAGCCTCCATGAAGGGTGAAATGTTGGTAGGCTGTTATATTTAACAAAACTGCGAAAAATTGTATGAAATGACGCCTAGATACTCACATTTTTGGGGGACTAGTATCTCCTGGGTGGATATCCTCAAATTTCATGCCTTGGCAAAATTATAACTTGAGAGGTCTGCATATATGACATGGGATATTGGCTGGTGCTCAAGCATGCATATTTGAAGAATATCTGGCTATTTCATAAACTTTTGAAGGAATTTTTGTTCTATTGTAGTCCATTGTAGATGGTAGCCTACAATATTGATTGGACGAGAGGAGGTGGGTGTGGGGGGTGAAAAGTGGATAAAACCACAAAGATTCTATCCTCCCTCTTCCCCTAGACTGTTTTACCAATAATGCAGACATTGCCCTACTATCTGAAATATATATATGACTCCACATTTAGAAACAAAAGTCAAGATTGCCAAAGCATGTGGTGAGGTAGTCCTAATAAATACTAATATTAGGCAGTCCTAATATTAGGTGAGGCAGTCTTAATATTAGGCAGTCCTAATATTAGGTGAGGCAGTCCTAATATTAGGTGAGACAGTTCTAATATTAGGTGAGGCAGTCCTAATATTAGGTGAGGCAGTCCTAATATTAGGTGAGACGGTTCTAATATTAGGTGAGGCAGTCCTAATATTAGGTGAGGCAGTCCTAATATTAGATGAGGTACATGTAGACCTAATATTAGGTGAGACAGCCTTAATATTAGGTGAGACAGTCCTATTAGTCCAAATATTATGTGAGGCAATCCTATTAGTCCTAATATTATGCAGTCCTAATACTAGTCCCAATACTGAGTGAGGCAGTCCTAATATTAGGCAGTCCTGATATTGGATGAGGCAGTCCTAATAAATAAGGCACCTGATTGCCAAAACCGGTGCATGTGGTTAGGCAGTTCTAATAAATACCAAATCAAGATCTTTTTTTATATTTGATATTTCATCACTGTTGTCAGGGCATGTTACATGTATGCATTTTATGCTGTGCATTGTCATATATGTCCGTTGGTCAACCTTTTATTAAAAGTGAAAAAATATCAATCTAAAAATAGCCACCTCAATTACACTGAGCACAAAGGAACAACTTTACTTCGAGCTGTTCCAGTATTTCACACAGAGATCAAAAGAAAGACCCAGAATGTTGCCTGTTCTTCAACTCCACCGAAATTGATAGACAAATGCACATGTAATGGCTTTGCTTAAAATGCACCCCGTCCACTGCCACCTAGGTAAAACAGCTCTGTCTATCCTCTCATTGCATCACTACCCCCCCCCCCCCCACCTCATACATGTACTTCCTGATAAATACTTCAATGCCCTTTATCTGGATCTGAAAATCAAATCACAAGAGAACGAATATTCCAGCACTCACAATTAACCATGGCAGTCTACAATTGCTGAGGTAAGTGACTTTGCATAACCAGCAATTCATAACTGTTCGAAAGAGAGTTGTTAAACCACATGATTTTTTTGCCGAGGCGACTTTTCCTTATTGTGATGACTGGAATTTCCTGTAGTGTAATTCTCTAAATTACATACCCAGGTACAGGTGTGAAAGAAACAGTGGTCCCCAGAGATCAGTGTCCGGTCTCCTACACTTTACCTAGAGTGGACACTTCAGATGTCAACGTCTGAGCTGGGTGAAATCGTAGCAAGCGAACACTCATATCTGGGGACCACCGTTTCTCCTACATCTGTACACTAGTGGTGAAACTATAATTGTAGTATTTTACAGAATTTCGATTAAACAGAATGCAGTTAGGCCATTGTCATTCGATTGGTTGTTTAGCATGACCTTGATTTTTTAAATACACATGCTAGACGCTATAATTATTAATTATTAGTTATTAAATTCCAACAACTTACATGTAAGTTAACATGGCTAAATAGTTTTGGAGGTGTAGCTAGCCTACTCTTAATAGACGAGTTGATGTTGATTTCCAATTAAGCACTGATCAAATCATTCCTATGTCTTTTCATATTTTATCAGGAGGATAACCTATCTCCTGAAGGTACAGAGTCCTATCCATTCGGTGCAGAGAATTCGCCATTCCCAGTGGCTATATTTCAACATCAACCAGGATCAGAGAAAGAAATGGGGAAGGGAGAAAGGATGAACACTCCATATATGACAGAGACAGCACTGGGAAAGGAGAACTCGCCTAGTGTGACAGAATCATCAAATTCGCACAGGATTAGGGAAAACTCGAACATGTATGTTTCCGTGCAAGAATGGGGATATATATGTTTGGTGTGTGATTATAGAACCGGCAAAGAAACGACTATGGTGGAACATGTAAAAGACCACACTGGTGAAAAACCATACAAATGTCCCCTGTGTGATTTTGAGGCTGCTACTCAAAATGAGATCGCTCAACATACTGGCAGTTCTCTTTGTGAGTATAGAACTGCGTATATTAACACAATTGAAGAAGACGCTAGAACGGACACTAGAGAAAAACTATACAAATGCTTGTATTGTGAATTCAGGTATGATCAAGAGGAAAACCTTACTGCTCACTTGAGAACACATACTGAAGAAAAGAAACACAAGTGCTCACATTGTGAATATAGTTTCAGTCGAAAGTCTAATTTAGTTGCTCATTTGAACAGAAAAACGGGAGATCCAATGCACAACTGTCCACAATGTGAATATAGTTCTACTGTTAAGTGCGCTCTCCTTGTACATTTGAAAACCCATACCAGGGAAAAGCTACACAAGTGCTCATATTGTGAATATAGTTGCAGGAAAAAGTCTGGTCTTGCTATCCATTTGAGAACGCATACTGGGGAAAAGCCATACAAGTGTCCACATTGTGAATATAGTTCCGCTACAGGACGTTGTCTTATAGCCCATTTGAGAATGCACACTGGGGAAAAGCCACACAAGTGCTCAAATTGTGAATATAGTTGTAGGCGCAAGGTTGATCTTGTTATTCATTCAAGGAAACACACCGGAGAAAAGCCATTCAGGTGCTCACACTGTGAATATAGTAGTCGACGGAAGGCTAATCTTGATATTCATTTGAGGACACACACTGGAGTGAAGCCGTACATGTGCCCACAGTGTGGATATAGTTGTAGTCAAATTGGGAACCTTAATGACCATATGAGAACGCACACCGGGGAAAAGCCATACAAGTGTCCACATTGTGAATATAGTGCCCGCCAAAGGTCTGCACTAAATACCCATCTGAAAATGCACACTGAAAAGAAATGTCCACATTGTGATTCTAGTTACAGTCGTAATGACGATCTCCTGAAACATATAAGTACACACACTGGAGAAAAGCCATACAAATGCTCGTTTTGTGATTCTAGTTTCTGTAGTAAGTCAGAACTTGCTGATCATGCCAGAACACATCGAGAAAAGATACACAAATGTTCTATTTGCGATTACGCATCTGATAAGAGGTCCAGCGTTAATCATCATGCTAAAATACACACCCTACAAGAAAAGCCATACAAATGCTCCTTTTGCGATTATAGGGCACTTTCGCAACATGTTATAAATGAACATACCAGAAAACACACTGGCGAGAAGCCACACCAATGCCCCCATTGCGATTATAGTTTCAGTTATAAGTCTGTTCTTATTGAACATGTGAAACTTCACGGTGAAAAGTCTCACAAATGTCCAATCTGTGATTATAGGGCAGTTAGAAAAAGCTACATTAAACAGCATCTCCGGACACACACCACAGAGAAACCATACAAATGTTCTCTTTGCGATTATAAGGCTGCTACTAAATATGAGGTTCTGGTACACACAAGAAAACACACTGGTGAGAAACCGTACACATGCCCTCACTGTGATTATAGCGCCTCCCGGAGTACCCATGTTCAGATACACATGAGACGGCACACTGGAGAGAAACCATACAAATGCTCATATTGTGACTATCGATCCGTGAGCAAGAAGACACTTGACGCTCATTTGAGAACACATACTGGAGAAAAGCCATACAAGTGCCCACATTGTGAATATCTTTCCAGTTTTAAGTGTAACCTGGTTGTCCATTTGAAGAAACATGCCGGAGAAAAGTCATATTCTTGTTCATTGTGTGATCACA
The DNA here is from genome assembly GCA_036873755.1 of Hanleya hanleyi. Lineage (NCBI taxonomy): Eukaryota > Metazoa > Mollusca > Polyplacophora > Lepidopleurida > Hanleyidae > Hanleya > Hanleya hanleyi. The sequence goes on along the minus strand of JAVTVY010040491.1, from coordinate 10,194 downwards.
GCTTTGCAGATGTCGATAGCCTTCATGTTCATATGAGTGTTCATCCAGACGAGAAGTCGTAGTGGTGTGGCATAATATTGAAAATCAAAACCGCCGAGGACATACACTGAGCCAACCTGTAACCATCTCGGTCATTTATACGCGGTAAGACTGACCCTGGGGTCGTGTGTATCCATTTCAGCCTACTTTCGGCAACTGCAAGAGGGAATTTCCAGAAATCATACCACGTGACTTTGTCAGCCAATCAGCTGTAATCTACCGACGTAACCCCAACGTAACTCGCCATTTTCGAGTCATGTGATGTCCCACTTGTTCAAAATCACACCTCTTGGATGATACGAAAGTTATACATACCTATATAGTTTGTAAGCCCAGGCAATATCTGTTTCAGAAGTGATATGAAAACCTGAAAATTATCAGACTTCGCGAGTCTGTTCTCCGCCGGATGAAGGCCGAACAGAACGGTAAAGTACCCGATATCACTCCGCGGTAATGGAGACACATGATTCGCAAGCCATCTTATGGATGGCGAAGTGTACACAAATGAAACTGAGCGTAAACCACACTAGTGTTCTCCCTACGAGTTTAGCTTTAGTGAGAATGGTGTTCTTGTTCAGTCAATCTTGTAGTGTGGTAGATTGGACAATCTTTGTCTCAGTGCGTTCGCGGGCCCTCAATGCATGGTTACATTTCAACATGCACAATGCCATGTCTCCACTGTGCAAACACTTGGGGAATTTTATGACAATCGATCCCTTGCCAGTTTGGATTAAGACTCCAGTTCTTCTTTTTGATATGCCTGTCGATAGGCGAGGTCGTATTTTGTGATCACGAGTTCTGTCCGTTTGTCTGTCTGTCCATCCATCTGTCTGTCTGTTCGTCTGTTATCGTTCACTTGTTCATGTGATATCTCCAGTACCATGTCATAGACTTAGATTGGTGTCAACCTTTGGGATACCTTATCTGTGGGTGACGGGGGAAACCTATTCATTTTGATGTCAAAAAGATTAAAGGTCAAGGTCACTGTGACTGAGAATACAGTAAATCATTGAAAGTCCAGTTCAGACTCTATGTTGATTGGGATGGCGAAGAAATCTAAGCTTGTTGATTTTTACCCCAGTGACAAGTTTGACATTTGGTATTATTGTTTACTTGATCTGCCCTTACATTTGCCTGTCAGTCTTGCTTGATAACACAATATCTCTTGAAGGATTATAGGCAGGCTTTCTAAATCCATGTGACATGTGCAACTGACAATGAGTCAAAAGCCAAGTGAAGATAACTGACGCTGACTTATTTTATCAAATTTGAGTATTGGTGACAATTTTTGAAGGATTACATCTACGTTCTCCAAATTCATATTATATATGCAACTGGTGATTGATTAGAAGCCTTTCCATTTTGTTTGGCGTATTTTATCAGGGTCAAATTCTAATTATTGCAGTATCGCGAGGGATCATGGTTCGACTCTTCTATTTTACACTACAGTACATATGCAACTGGTGATTAATCAGAAGTCTATTCAGGTTGACCGACCTTGATATATTTCATCAAGGTCAAATTCTGGTTAATACAATACGTCAAGGGTTATAGTTACGCATGTACGGGCGTATGTCGAAGCCCATAACACTCTTGTTTAGTTTCATATCCTACATATTGATGTAGTATAGAGATTGTCTCCAACGTTCGTTCCTATAAAAAGGTTCGCCTTTAAAGTTAGTGTTTGGAAGACAAACGATTACTTTTGTAATTTGGCATATTACGCTGGTTCTAAAAAAACTCGAGTGTAGACAGAAGGACAGTTTATCAGTTTCTCTGGGGATATGGCCAAGTAGAGACCAGTACAGATCTCGTCCCCAAACGTGTCACAGACTGACTCGATAACAACGGGTGACTGGGTGCTCTATTGGCTGGGCTGATCAGTGTCCATGACAGTAGGAACTGTGGGCACTCTCATGTCCTGGAACATGTAGGCACCTTCGTGATCTGACTGAAAAATTGTTGAAAACGACGTTAATTCCTTTCCAATCACTCGACAATAAAGGGTCATACCTCCTGTAAGGATCACGAGACAATAATATAATAATATAATAACATCTGCAGACAGCAATGTACTTAGACCCAGGGCTTTTTCAACGTATTGTTAATTTTTTGGGGCAATTCAGATTCTTACATGAAGTATCTGTCGTTATATATCTCATAGTCTTTAACTCCACAGTGAGGATATATCGCATTGATGCTTGTAGCGCAGTATATATCGGGACGCTGAAAAAAATTAAGATGTATTCGATGAGGAGCAGAGTGTAACTATTGACGTTTGAACTGATTACCTATACTTCCATATAGCTGATATGAGATTTTAATATACATGTATGTAGAATACAGGCTAGTCGATATATTAAATAAGGGTTACAGCCTAACTGATGCTTGTAATTTTGTGCCTGCATATAGCCCAAATTTGAAAATTTAAGACTATAGAGCAAGTATTGATGCTTATATAGTTTTATGCATGTATATACTTGATGTGATTTCATTATATATTGAACTGAACCGTACCCGGAGGTCACGTCACCGGAAGTTGCTTACTCGGAATGGCAAATTGCCGCGACTACGCATGCGCAACCGGAAGTCTCTTCTGTGGATGCGTAGTCGTGGGAATTTGCTGTTTCTCTAATACTTATACAGTGGATTTGATTTTAAGATACGTTGAATAAAGGCTAGTAGATATAATGAATAAGGACTACAGCGTAACTGCTGTGATACTTGTAGTTTTGTACCTGTATGTAGGCTTAATATTTTACATGTAAGCTATAGCGAAAATGCTTTTGTAGATTTATACTTGTATAAAGCTGATTTAATTTCACGATACATGTATGATGAACATATGGGTAAATTATTTACATCAGAAAAATGTCTTACTTTAGTATGAACATACACGACAAACGTGAAAATGTACAAATCCAAATTTGATACGAATATTTTTAATAAATGTTAATTTGTGGGAATCAGTATTGTTTCTTTTGTCATTTTCAATTAGTAATGTAAGATCTGTCTCTCCCGCATGGTGATGCATGCTGGATCTGCTCTAAGCAATATCTCCGTCCAACAAGTTGATTGATAAAAGCAAAAGTGTTGATATATTGGAATGAACGGGTAAATACCGAAACGGCTTGCCATACAATTACAATTTTGATGGTAAAATAAGAAAGCGATATAAAAAGAAGAAGAAAAAAACTAATATCGAAAAAAGGATTACCTATATTTGCATATAGCTGATATGAGATTTTAATGTATGTAGAATACAGGCTAATAGATATATTAATAAGGGCTACAGCCTAACTGATGCCAAACATTATTTTTCTTTCGGTATCCTTAATAAATTAATGAATACCAAAGCGGCTTGCCATATATATCCTTGTCATAACCCTGGCATCAAGTGAGGTCGGCTCCAAATACAAGCGTCTAGTCCGTCATCCATTATTCAACAGTTGTCCAAATAATTTCCGCGTCCATAATCCAAAAACCTAATTCATATAACAGCATTAGCACCAACTACAGTACAAAAAATTAATCATAGTATACATAAAAATAGGCTGGTTTCCTGCAAGACAGAAGCGGTCAACAGTTTTCAGTGGTGCCGGTAAGAAAAATTTGATGGTCCAATAATATCAAATCCGTATCGCTGATCAGTATTTTTAATCCATATGATTTTCGTTAAAGTCATATGAGTAGGGTGTATCTCAGCCACGCGCTGATTGTCACTGTTCATGAACACCATGAAGATCTTCAAATGCTTGGGTGGTACGGCCCCTAGCCTTGGGTTAAACGGAATCAGACGGAAGTTACGAAACGTAGTGCCACAGATCTTGTACGCTACCATCATATTTTGCTGTCAGCATGCGATATGTATCGCCAAATTTGAGAAACTATGAGTGAAGGCGCTTGGTGGTATAGCCCTGTTTTATCATCTTCACGACGTCAAGGTTTCTATTTGTGAGCCAAAGGCGAACCCTTGACTATCTTGCATAGCAGACCGCGTTCCGCCCACATTCCAGATACGTGACCTAGAAAAACTGCGCTGGTGGTAAAATACGTTAGGGTTTTACTTTCGCTGCTAAGCTATTCGCTGATACCGAATGTAAAATATTTAATTCAAGCACGCATAACAATAAAGTATTAACCCTATCTGGCCTGGGCTTTTTGGGACCTGTTGTGGCCTGGGGGGGGGGGAGGGGCGAAATGGCGCCCCCTAATTGTTTTTCTTACCCCTTGAGCTAGGGAGCTGATACGTACCACACTATACCCTTGGGTCAAGCTCTACCAGAAAATCCAAGATGGCCGCTTTGATGACATCATTTTCAAAAAAACGGCATTTTTTGGCCGATTTTTCAGTCAGATTTTCCGATTTTTTTATTTATGCAATTTCTCCGCAAAAACTGCATGATAAATTAGTAAATATTAATGTGATGTGAAATAAAATGGTTTTTGCCCGCTTTTCACAGCGGAAAAGCAGAAATTTTGAAGAAATATGACAAAAACATCACTTTTCTGGGACCCCACGTGGCTGCCATCTTGCATTTTCCCATGATCCTATGCTAGGGGGTTATGCAAATAGGCTCAAAATGACCCCAATGAGATAAACTATAAAGTCACGGAGTTTCAGCTCTCTATTTTTGTCGTTCTGGAGATAGCGCAGAAAGTTTGGTAGGGGGAGCCATTTCGCCCCCCACCCCAGGCCAGGTAGGGTTAATGGAAAGATCAGTGAAATTTATAGAAATCCGTGCGTTATTTCACTTAATTCAAGTTCTTCTTACCCAGGGGGCCAGAGGGCTAAAACTCAAAAGTCCTGCTGTAAAAGGTTGTTGGGTTTAAATATATTCTGTAGATACCCAGTAACACTTTGTACATGGACAACCCCACCAACGTGCTACTGGAAGCTTGTTATAGGCTACAATAGAACTCTCCCTGATAAAACCCTGGTTCTACAGAAGATAGGGGAAGGGTTATGCAAATAACAATAAGTTCCTTGTTGTGTACTTGGATGTCTATTATGAGGCATAAATACAATTACCATTGATCAGTGAATATATTGAACTCAAAATATTCGATTTAATGTTAATAAGGTGACGTCACTTAGGGGTCATTTCCAAATGTCGGCTGAAAATCAAAATTCCCCACTTTTTCAATTTCAAAATTTTTTATAGGTTAAATTACCGAGCCAAAGTGTATTAACTGTATGAGATGTCCAGCGATGGCATAGTGATATATTATCGAAAATTTGAGTGCTCTAGTTTGAAGATTTCAGGAAGAAATGTAGGTTATATCGATGTCAGGGTATTTCTTGAAATGTAGATTTTCGAGCTACTGGGTATCAAAACCATCATATAATCATAACAATCACTCTTAAGGCCTAAACATATTGCGAAAATACTAGTGTGCTAGCTATTTAGGAATACTTTTTTATCCGGGACCATCTCAAATGTACGATTGTTAGTCTCTTTTAATATGAAATATTTATTTATAGCTAAAATCGTCATTAACGAGGCTGGTATAATCCCAATTAGGGGACAGGTTAATCTAAAGCTGTGTACGATACATGTTCCTTGTATTCTTAACCAATTGTTTCCAGGAGATTATTTCAGGTGAAACCGTTATTAGTGATATGGGTTCAACAGAAAAAAGGTAAAAGGAAAGCGTTAGAAATATAGACCATGAGCCAATAATCGAAAGTCCCTGTTTTTCATGGAGCTCATTGCATGTCTTTCGACATCTACTTGTTTGCCAGTGGAATATTATTGATGGAGTAGAGGTTGAGGCTAGGTCAAATGTATGAGGTATTGGCGATTTTTGTCATTTCAACGGAAAAAACAAGCCTTGAACCTATTTGCATAGTTTCAGGTCAAAATATGACGGTTAAATTCAAAATGGCGCTCATATGGGGCCAACATAAAAGATCGCGCTTTTCCAGTTTGCTTGTATAATTCGAAGCAGTATTCTCAGCTTATTGTTTTTTTTTCTCAAAAGCGATGGATCTTTATTAATCATAGACCAACATATTACATGTAGGTCAACTTTGAATCCATTTGCATTTCCCTAAGATTAAGATATGATGGTTAAATTCAAAATGACGGTCATGTGGAGTCATCTGAAAGTTAGGCTTTTTCATGTTACTCGTATACTTTGATGAATTATTCTTAGCTCATTGTTCGAATTTATCAAAACCGATGGATCTCTTATCATATCTCTCTCTATCTGCATTTTCCCAAGATTAAGATACGATGGTCAAATTAAAAATGGCGGTCAAGTGGTCATCTTAAAATCAGCCTTTTTCATGTTACTCCTATGATTCAGTGAATTATTCTTAGCTCATTGTTCAAATTTATCAAAACCGATGGTACTCTTATCATAGCCCAATACCTTGCGTTAGTTTTGAATCTATTTGCATTTCTTTAAGATGAAGATATGATGGTCAAATTCAAAATGATGGTCATGTGCATCTGTAAATCCCGCTTTTTTTAAATTGCTCGCATAATGTGAAGCATTCGTCTTAGCTTATTGAGTGGACGTTTACAACTGAGGGTCTCACATCATAGCCTGTCACCTTACACCCATTTTCAATGTATTTCCTTGGTCTTCAGTTTATTACAGTTTATCAGTGTAATTCAAAATGACGGCCATACGTAGTCCACCCAATTTTTTTTCTCATTTTGCTCCGTATTGTATTATTTTCAAGTCAGAGTCAGATCCACACCATAGTGTATCAAATTATGCTCATTTTAATCTTCAGCTGAGAAGTAAATGTTAAATTGAAAATTGCAACCATGTGGGCTATTATGGGACTCATATATTTTCATGTTGCTCATGTTTTTCATGTTCAAGACATGTAGCCGACAGTAAAATTGTCAAGCTTTTTTAACTTAAATTCATCTATCTATTAATAAACCTAGTTTGAGCTTATATGCATAATCCTCACTAGAATAAATTATTGGGGCATTCAAGATGGCAGAAACATGGAGTCCTTCAAAACACCTGTTGTAAAATGTTATTCGTCTAAATCAAGTGATCATTTTTAGCTTGAGGCAGATACTTGTAGGAGCTGAGAGGTTTCACATCAAAGCTGATCATCTTAGGCTCATTTTGAATCTATTTGAATAATCCTCGACGGATAGCATAATGGTTACCGGTACATAATGGTTCAAATTTACAATAAAGTGAGGCTGTCTGTCACTCAATTCCAGGCAAACTTTATCATCAAGAAACTCACAGGAAGACATCATACTGCAGCCCACCTTGGCATGCTGTTATCGACTTGGCTATATTCGCATGATCCTGGTCATGTACTCTGTGAATAATAGCTATAATTATGCTATCCTGCACGAGGTATACTTTGGAATAAAGTATTTACGCTTCTCGTCATATTTTGCTGCAGGTGTTTGTGAATTTAGAATACGTATCTGTAGAATCAAATGCTAGAAAGGAAGAAAAATACATAAAAAAAATATATCGAAAAGAAGTGATACCTTTTTTCTTTTTTTGTGACGTCATAGCTATTAGAGCCAAATATTAAAAAAGTTCACAGCAGCTGGAAGATTGTGTCGTCTACGAACAGTATTTTACCATATATGCTTATATAATCTTTTTTTAATATATATATTAAATGAATGACAAATGATGAAAAAGGTCAATAACAAACGGTGAACATGACAAAGCATGGACGCCATCTTGAATTTAATATCGGCCTTCTGAATCTTGTTTTCAACATTAGGCTAGATAAGACCACACTTCAGTAAGCTATCAGGCCAGAGCATGCATGTTTGTTTTATTTTACTGTCATGGTGCCTCCTTTGCAGGAGGGGGTGACGAAATTTGGAAGTTTTGGGATTATCTGTGACGTCATCACTTTCTGAGCCAATAAAGACTTCCCAGTAGCTAGTTTACATGGTTGTCCACCTACATTTTGTTACTATGTATATATGGAAACTATTCATGCCCAGCAACCTTTTACAGCAAGACTTTTGAGTTTTTCATCAAATTGCGGTCTTGGCCCCCTGGGTATCTGTGGGAAGATGAGGTCGGATACACTGATACATATGCCATCCGACGAATAAGTGCGTTGAAGTTGAGTGCTGTGTATATGTCGGTTATTTTCTGTATTTTTAATAGATAGCTATGCCCATTGTCCTGGTTAACCGTGGGACTGCCATACTTTGAATCTGTCACCAAGTGATCTGATTGGTCAATATGTGCAGGATGTTACTTTTGCCGATAGGCTGACATCTACCGCTTTGTTGTCGTTGATTGCGATACAGTGTCCAAGTGGACCAGGGGTTATATCTATGATGCAGATACCCCTGGTTTTACCGAGGATGTGTTTTATAAGCTTCTGCAATAATGTTATGTGATCTTGATTGAAATCGTCACATTTAACACCGGATCTAGAAAATGTTTACTAGGCGAGATATGTATACGCCATACACAGGTCCCACTGGAATATTACTGTCCAGAAAGAATTAGTTAACCATGTCAAATTTGTAATCAAGTCTTTTGTCATAAAGTCGACGATCTTCATTTTTGTGAAGATCAAGGTCTAAATATGATGTGCCATTAGGGCTATCTGTAGTTTCCTTGAAATCCAATGAAGGTGGATAAATATCCTTCACTGCGTCATTTATAGAGCGATTATCCATAGCATCTAAATAGTGTTTTGGGAATGGGAAGGAACAGGTTTTGAAATGATCGATACTTGAACGCGTCCGCATCTCGTCGTTTTCATCCAGCCACTGACACATGTTAACTGAATACAAACTGGGGGGGCGGGGGGGTTTGAGGACGAAATGGCGCCCTCTAATTGTTTTTCTTACCCCTTGAGCTAGGGAGCTGATACTTACCACACTATACCCTTGGGTCAAGCTCTACCAGAAAATGTAAAAAAATCCAAGATGGCCGCTTTGATGGCGTCATTTTCAAAAAACGGCATTTTTTGGTCGATTTTTCAGTCAGATTTCATAAAGTCGGCGATCTTCATTTTTGTGTAGATCTAGGTCTAAATATGATGTGCCATTAGGGCTATCTGTAGTTTCCTTGAAATCCAATGAAGCTGGGTGACTTTTTCACGATTTTGAACCTCATGTGACCAGATATACAGGCCGGTTTTTCCCCGCGGCGCTTCGCGCCGCCCTGTAGGCTAGGTTTTGACGGTGCGGCGACTTTGCACTGAAGGGGCACGTTGCTGTTTGGTTTAAAGTGCTCTGATATGCTCATTCTTCTGTTCCGTTCGCAGTGACCAATGACTGTTTTAGATGCTAATTTATATGGAAATTGCATTAGCTTTATTGGACGATTATCTGATTATCATCGAACGCGTCAGCGCCGTCCCAGAGGAGTTTTATGGAAGTTGGGAAAGAATACAACTTTCGGATAAAACGACCAAACACCGCTGTTTGTTTGCAACCAAAAAATAATCAACAAATCAGTTTTTCTTATAAATAACCAAAAGCATAAAAAAACAATATATGCAGTTCATTACACAGGCATGGCGGAACGGAGGAGGCGTCCAAATATTTTCAGCAAATAAAACAAACAACAAAACACTTATATCTGTACAATGATTAGCTGATTTATAAAAGTTCATAATCAAGCTAAAACTTAGTTTCATATTATTTCTTTTCGTATTCATACTTTTCTCTCCAAACGTGTCAGCGCTCTCCAGCCCTCTGCTGAAATGTTATTTTCTTCGAGATCACTGCGTATAGTTCGAATTTTGGAAAGGAAAAATACTTTTTTTTTACATTCAAAAGTTATCAACTCAATTTTTCTTTTAAATGACGAGAAAAATCACAAAAACAATCTCAAAATGCAGTTGATTATATAGTGATAATATGTCGTTTTATATGCCGGAAATCGGCCAGAATGCGTCTACAGCCATCTAGGAGCGCGGAGCTTCCGGGGCCTAGGCGGCCCCTGTACCCTCGCCTAAAGTGCTATAATACTCGAGCCCCTCCCACTTTTTGGGAGCTTCCGCCACCGCTGTAGTCGAGTTCTCCTCTTCTGCTACTGCCCTCGTCATAAACGGAGTGTTCATCCATTCATTATCTCTCTTCCCATCCTTTTTACAAAGTGACAGAGTTGAGGAAAAGTATGGATAGTCTCCAGCCGGAAAATCCAGAGACTTGTATAACTGGACTGAAGGAGATT
>JAVTVY010040490.1:0-19227 GCA_036873755.1 Hanleya hanleyi | reverse complement strand
GACTGAACTGCTTGACGTCATAGTTGTTGGCTGGCCACAGAGGATGAAAGATCTACCTTCACCACTGAGACCCTACTGGTCGTTTCGACGAACTATCAGTCGAAAATGGACTGATTCTCAAGGGAGAGCGAGTAGTCATCCGTGGACGAATGCAGGAGTACATACTTAGTAAGATACACGCAGGTTATCAAGGCATGGAAAAACGCAAGCTAAGAGCCAAGGCCTGTGCCTACTGGGTCAACATCAGCAAGGACATTGAATCGCTTGTCAAGGACTGCCCAACATGTCAGGAATTCCAGAAGTTTCAGACTAAACAGACACTTCTTCTACATGAACTCCCCACTCGTCCATGGCAGATTCTTGGAACGGACTTGTTCAGCTTGGGCGGTGATAACTACGTGGTTGTGGCTGACTACTATTCAAATTTCCCTTTGTGAGGAAAATGCCATTCGGCCCAAGAAATCCTTGAAAATAGCTAAATTGTCAAAATGAAGGATTTGTGATGTTTTACGTGGACGTGAAAAACTCCTCTGTGTGCCCTTTTTAATATTTATTTATTTATTTCCATCCATAACATACAAACCCATATTTTTCTTGAAGAAAACATACTGAAATATCAGCCTGGGAAAAACTACGATAGTCTGTTGCACGAAAATGAATCCATGGCTCATCAAAAAGTGCTCCCCGGTCTTTTTTTTATTTATAGGGAGGATTTTCTCTTGTAACAAAAATATCACACTTGAAACCAAAGTTATATTTTCGTAAAGATATTAGGAAGTTTGATCATTTGAAGTATCAAGTTTGATTTTAATTTGAGGTGTCCTATTTTTGTAACAAAGAAAATCTTCCTCATAAATGCCTCAAAAATACGAAAATATGACATGGAGCTCATTTTGATGAATCATAAATTCATCTTTATTCAGCTGACCATCGTAATCTGTTTTATTAATCTGATATTTCAGTATATATTCTTTAAGAAAACATGGTTTTGTAGGTTTTGGATTAAAAAAAGAAATCCCAGCTTATTACCGTTACAGACAAAGGATTTTCCCATGTAAAGATCACATATACTTTATAGACACCTGATACTCATTGATCACTTCCAAAGGATATGTGACTTTAATGTGATGATAAACCTAATAAAGCTGATATTTTTTCAATCCTCAAATCCAAAGTTTTAAATCTAGATGCTGAAAAACCAGCCTCGGAAATATGACTGCTCAAAATGTGTGTGCAATTGATCATTGAAACTGAAAATGCCAGCGGCTCATGTTGTTATGGGACCGAGGTTGATATGAGACCGAGTTTGCACATCCACATTGACGTTTAGAGCGCTGTCGCTGATTGACTCCCTGGATGTGTCTCTACTGGTGCTCTAACAGGAAGAGCATTCAAACTTTCGGTTGATTCGTCTCTTTCTGTTTCCGACACATTTTCTCTCAACTTCGACACCTTCCTGACGTTCTCCTGAAGCCCATCTGTCATCACGAACAGCGCCAAATGTTGGAAAATCAGGGGGAGATGAGCGATGGGTTTTTTTCATTCTGATTTCGAACACAGCTCCAGGAGCAGAGATATATTCGCAAATAGAGCAAACTGTGATCCCCAAATTCAAAATAACTCGTCAGATGTTTTCTCAGTAGCATAAAAAGAAAAGATTGTAAATCGAAAAAATCTGTGCAGTTCATCTTTAACCCTACCTGGCCGCGGGGGGGGGGGCCGAAAAGTGCCCCCCTAGTGAACTTTTCTCTGCTGCTCCAAAACGACAAAACCGAGGAGGCTAAAACTTGGTGACTTTTAAGCTTATCTTATTGGGGTCATTTTGAGCCTATTTTCGTATACCCCCGGGCAGAGGATCATGGGTAAATTCAAAATGGCGGTCATGTGGTATCCGCGAAAGTGGTGTTTTTCAATCTTTTCGCTCCATTTCTTGCCTAAAAGGCTTTGAAAGTATTTTATTTATGCAAAACCAATTATTCTATATTTTATTTGATATTTTTCGAGAGAAAAATCGGAAAAATGAAAATTTCGAAAAATCGACCCAAAAAGGCCGAAAAATGGCTTCCGAGAAGATGACGTTCTAGATGAAGTTTCAGCGCTCTAGCCTTAGTGGTAGAGAAAATATAATGGGGGTGGGGGTACTTTCCGCCCCCCCCCCCCCCCTCCCGCGCCCAGGCTGCGATACAGGCCAGATAGGGTTAATGGATATTTTAGCAACACAAATATCCTTCACAAAGACCAATGAAAATTTATCATTCGTTTTTCAAGCAACTGCAACTTGGAAATCTTCAAATGCAATCTTCCACCTTATTTCATGAACTCTTAATTCCCAAACCTTTTTAGCCTGCGCGAATGTTGACCGTATTCCCTTATTTATTGACCAAAATGCAGCTAAAGATGGAGAGAATTACAAATTATAAAACAAAACTTCTTTCGTTTGTTTTTGCAGAAAGGCATATGTCGTTAACACATGCATAGCATTGGGACGCAGCCCGGAGCGTGTAGATTTCACCTACGCGGGAGGTCTTGGAGGAATAACTGACGTAATGCAGGAAATCCCCAAACTAGAGGAGAACAAAATACAAGGTAGAAGTCGCATACAGTGCTTTCCCATTCATTCCCTCTTGGTCGCTATTGGTCGGTCTCACGTGGATTATTACTCTCTGGACGTTGAGGGTGTTGAAATTGAAGTACTCCGATCGTTCCCATGGAAACATATCACTGTGGACGTATGGACTATAGAGTTCGCCGTCCATATGCAAGCCCGAGGTCCAGAAACACGTGAGCGAGAGAAGGCCATGAGAGACATATTCAGACAAACTGGGTTGTACGGAGAGGGACAGATACTCGGTGGACAGGACATAGTGTTTGTCAGAAAGGATGTATATTAGATGAGCACCGATTCAGGGTTAAAATGAATTATTCGGTAAATGGGTTAATTTGGGTCGGCGAAGGGCGGGACAGGAATTGTTTGCGGGAGAGTCTCCTATGAAATCAGCATAATGTAATTCAGTTTCGTTTAGGTTAATTAAAAAACTGAGCAGATTAAGACATCAGCGACGTAGAGGGAGGAATAATCACACGGACGAGCTGTAATTGTGTATATCATGAGATTAGAGATGGGGCGGGGGCATTTGATTCATTGCGATGAGGTTAGCAGAAGTAAATTGGAGCGATTTGCAAGAGGTGGGAAAAATTGACGAAGTCTGGCTATTAAAGCGTCCATATAACTAGATCAAAGCCTCCATCGGCACCCCACAATCAGACTCGAGAATACGATGGAATCTCGGACATAGGCTTAGTGTCTCATCAACGCTTTTATTGCAGATGTTCATATGAAGACAATGAGGCATCCAGACGGCCCCAGTACCGGCCTAATCGGAAATAGATATGCTAGCTTGGGAGTTGTAATGACAGATTAGCAATATATTATGACTCAGATTTGATGACTTAACGCATTTTCTTACAAAATGTGTTTTTGTTTCGTTTATACATTTTGCCGCACTGATATAATTTCATACAGTTTAGCGATACTTAGATACTAAATTACATGCTGTTCCATACCTGTACAGATATTCGTTGTAAAGATACAGTCATCAAAATGACGAAAACTGAAATCTTCATAATAATTCAGGAAGACATCATAATGTTATACCATCCATGAGAAGTTATATGAAGCGAGTTGTATGCATTTGCCTATATTTGTTGTAGAGATATCGCCAAAATAACGAATAGAGAGCCTTCTACTGACTTTTCCATGGTGACGGAAGTGACCATATTGCTTCACATATCAACTTGTCATGAAGAAATTTTAGAGATCCCTATATTAACGCCTTCATGTATGTCAGGTTTCGAGTCGAGAGAACAAGATGATTTTTGTTATTTTTTGGTAAATCCAAGATGGCTGCCAAATGGTTTATTAAATCAGAAAATTGTATGTCGTATTGAGGTTGCTGTGAAACATCGATGAAATTTGAAATTTCCGTCGCAAGCACCATCTACTGTTCCCCTTCTAATTTGGGCCATTTTAACCATTTTTCCATTTAAATCCGTTCATTTTGACAGTTTGATTAGTCCATATCGAAAACGATATTAGAGCTACGAAAAAAAATGGATGACATATTTCATCATATTATACAATGTATAATCAAATACCTTCATTCTCAAATTATGTGATAAATATCGTACACTGACGACAAAATACGAAAGTAGCGTGCAAGATCGTTGGCGCTTCGTTTCGTAACGTTTGTGTAATTCCGCACAACCCGAGGCTATGGGCAGTTGGAATAGCATGTGTTTTACATTGCCATGGTGTTCAAATGAATAGCCACAAAGCGTGATTGAGATCAATACTTTTGAAAAAGACTTTTCTTTGCATAAGCTTAATGGTCAGTGATTAGGATTTTATGCAAAGAACATTATCGTGTATTGCTGGCATTTATCTCGTGTAGGAAACCATCTTGTGTTTTTCATTATTTTTATTTCATTTATATATTTGGAATTGGTGCTGCCAAACGGAAAATGTCTTTCGATTATCGACACGGGAATTCTTTTAGGGATCACGTGACGGCTGTATATTGAATGTCGGATCTGAGGCCTGCTACATGGATTTTGAAAATAAAATGGCGTAGTGATTTGGACCTTGGAAAAATCACCCGCCAAATCACTCTGGTAAATCATCCGAATTCTCTTCTGCAGCTCTGAAACCTACCGACTACTCTCCAGTGAGTGTCCAAATGGTTTACGTTTTACTTGGCTCAATTAGGGCCCATGTCAGACGGATATGATGCTATCCATTTAGCGCTGACTCCGAGGGTATGGCAGGCCCGCTTTACACACCTATAAATATGTCAGAAGGATAGATATGTTTATTAGGAAGATATCTAGACCACTCTAAAAATGGCACAAAACGGATTTCCTGGAAGAATAGGACCAACAAATGCAGTCGGTGTAAGTTGACAGTATCGAGATGATATCCATTTAGCGCTGGCTCGGAGGGTATGGCGGCCCCGAATTAAACACCTAAAAATGAAACAGAAAGATAGATATGTTTAGTAGGAAAACTTTTAAGGTAGAACAAAACGGGTTTCTGACTTAATAGGACCAACAAATACAGTCGGTGTAAATTGGCCATATAGAGATAATATCCATTTAGCGCTGGCTGGGAGGGTATGGCGATCCCGTTTTAAACACCTAAGAAAGGGATCAGAAAGATATATAAGTTTATAAGGAAGATATCTAGATGACTCTAAAAGTGGCCCAAAACAGGTTTCTGTGCGAATAGGACCAACGAATACATGTACAGTCGGTGTAAATTGACCATATCCAGATGGTTTCCACTTAGCGCTGACTCGGAGGGTATGGCGGCCCCGCTTTGAACACTTAAAAATATAGGTCAGAGAGATAGATACTTTTATTACGAAGATATCTAGACCACTCTTAAATTGGCACAAAACGAGTTTCTTGACGAAAAGGACCAACAAATACAGTCGGTATAAATTGTCCGTATCGACATGATATCCATTTAGCGCTGGCTCGGAGGGTATGGCGACACCGCTTTACACGCCTAAAAATGGACCAGAAAGATATAAAAGTTTCTTAGGAAGATATCTAGACTACTCTGAATGTGGCAGAAACGGATTTCCGGACCAATAGGATTAACAAATACAGTCGGTGTAAATAGACCATATCGAGATGATATCCATTTAGCGCTGGCTCGGAGGGTATGGCGGCCCCGCTTTAAACACATCAAATGGATCAGAAAGATAGATAAATGTATTAGCAAGATATCTAGACCATTCTAAAAGAGGCACATATTGGGTTTCTGGACGAATAGGGCCAACAAATACAGTCAGTGTAAATCGGCCATATCGAGATAATATCCATTTAGCGCTCGCACGGTATGGCGGTCCAGTTTTGAATACCTAAAAATAGATCAGAAAGATGGATAAGTTTATTAGTAAGATATCTAGACCACTCTAAAACTGGCACAAAACGGGTTTCTCGGCGAATAGATCCAATAAATACAGTCGGTGTAAATTGATCATATCGAGATAATATCCATTTATCGCTGGCTCCGAGGGTATGGCGGCCCCACTTTTAAACACCTAAAAATGGGTCAGAAAGATAGATAAGTATATTTGGAGGATATCTAGACCACTTTAAAAGTAGCACAAGAGGGATTTCCTGGAAGAATAGGACCAACAAATACAATCGGTGTAAATTGACAGCATCGAGAAGATATCCATTTAGGGCTGGCTCGGAGGGTATGGCGGCCACGCTTTAAACACCTAAAATGGACCTGAAATATAGATAAGTTTATTAGGAAGATATCTAGACACTCCAAAAGTGGCTAGCAAAATATTGTGGAATGTACACGGATTTTTACGACCCTTTACAAATGTTTCGTAACACCACTCTAAAAGTGGCACAAAACGGATTTCTCGGCGAATAGAACCAACAAATACAGTCGGTGTAAATTGACCATATCGAGATATCCATTTAGCGCTGGCTCGGGTGGTATGGCGGCCCCGTTTTAAAAACATAAAAAAGGGATCAGGAAGACAGATAAGTTTATTAGGAAGATATCGAGATGGCTCTATCAGTGGCACGAAACGGGTTTCTGGACGAATAGGACCAACAAATACAGTCGGTGTAAATTGACCTTTTCGAGACGATATCCAGTTACCGCTGGCTCGGACGGTATGGCGGCCAAGTTTTAAACATCTACAAATATGAGTCAGAAAGATAGATACGTTTATTAGAAAGATATCTATACCACTGTTAAAGTGGCACAAAACTAGTTTCTGGACGAATAGGACCAAGAAATACAGTCGGTGTAAATTGAGCGTATCGAGATGTTATCCATTTAGCGCTGGCTCGGAGGGTATGGCGACACCGCTTCAAACACCTAAAAATAGATAAAAAAGATAGATAAGTTCTAGATGTAGACACTTTAAAAGTGACTAGCAAAATATTGTGGAATGTACACGGATTTTACTACGAACCTTTAGAAATGTTCGTAACAGCACACATTTTGAAGTATTCTACTCAAAATTATATTCATAGCGAGGAAAAATTATCGGAGAAAACTTTGTTCCATTTGTCGAAATATATCGATTTTCATGAAACGGGAATAAGGAATAAGGAAATTACTTCCGTTTGCTAAACTAAGCCACTATTTCACTTCTGATGAACAGACTAAAAGGGTGGCGAATCTCACTGATGTTTATAATTTCAAACTGATATATTCTACTCGTGTGTCTGCCATAAAGAAAGTTGTAGTTAGTGGATTCTCCCTACTAGTTATCCTGCGTATATATGAGAATAACATATCCTACCACTCAACTAACTTTATATTCTCTTAGCGAAATAACCTATATGAGTGGTGTTAGTGTAAACTTCATTTATCTGTGCTACCCTCATATGTTCGAAGTGACACTTATCTTGTCACTATTAATTCTCAATTTATATTGATTTTGTATTATTGCCACCTAGTTTTATAGCATTGGTTGGCCCATTTCCGGGAAGACTTTCTTCGTTTGATGTTTAAGAAATAATGTTTTCATAGGCGTGGCTAGATGGCTATTTTACGCACGATTAGGATGGGAAAGTTTATATTTTAGGGCAAGGGCCAAGCCAGCGCTCTAAAATTGATCAACTTTCGCACATTAAGCGTGCGTAAAATAACCATTTAGCACCCCTATGAAAACATTATTTCTATTCTATTGCACTACTCAAATTGATTAAAATGAAACGTTGAAATTTTTTTTTAAACTTTGACGACCTTTCTCCCGTTAAAAAAAATCGTCCCCTGACGTTGGGACGATGCTCCCGTCTCGGTTGGCATTGTGCCAATGTCAGTGGACGAGTTTATGTGGTCTCTCAAATGAAAAGTGATTTTTTCAGCTGAGTCAGCGGTTGGGAAATTACATGGATATATGCTTATTTGTGTCGCTTTGTTACTTGAGAAGGAAATTTCATCTTGTAATTTATTTGTTTGTTTTATTCGATTGTTACTTGTATGAAAGCATCAGATTGTGAAATGGAATTTCCTAATGAACACCTGCATTTGACACATGTACATTTCACATAACCGTGGTAAATCGTGTAATAATTGCACGGTTAGCTCGATGTTATTGACACAAGTGTTACAGAATCAGTATTTAATGTGTTATATTTCATTTAGCATAGTTTTGCTTTCAAACTGGGCTCTAATAACAAAATATTCTGTATATATCCAAGAAACCACTACATTTGCTTCCTTTTATTATAATATTTTCTTTTCTTTTTTTAATGAAAATAAATAAATTTTATCTGCACAGTTATTTTATATGGGCCATATAGAGAAAACAACAACCCAGTAGTTCGAGTAAATATGCTCCCTGGGAGCTTGGAAAACGCCACCAAAATTCAAATTGCATTAAGATCATCTTTGTCAGACCAAGGTATTGTATTTTTCTTCCAACTAGATTAGTAGTAGGTAGTAAGCATTAAGTAGCTTTTGCTCGCAAGTGCGCATGCGCAGGATTTATTTTGGGGGCGTGACTGTGTGTGTGCGCATGCGTGAGTCTATGCAAATGAGTTTTATGCAAATGAGGTCATTGGGTTCATTGGGTATATTCAAGATGGCGGCTTGTTTTAGTATGGTGGGGGTGGTCGTATTCAAGATGGCGGCTTGTTTTTGTATGGGTGGGGTGGTCGGTTTCAAGATGGCGGCTTGTTTTAGTATGGTGTGGGTGGTCGGATTCAAGATGGCGGCTTGTTTTTGTATGGGTGGGGTGGTCGTGTTCAAGATGGCGGCTTGTTTGGTGTGTGTGATGGGTTTTCCCCAGCCCTCATTTGCATATGTTCAAGATGGCGGCTTGTTTTTGTATGGGTGGGGTGGTCGTGTTCAAGATGGCGGTTTGTTGGTGTGTGTAATGGGTTTTTCCCCCGCCATCCTCATTTGCATATGTGTTTCAAGATGGCGGCTTGTTTTTGTGGGGTGGGGGTGGTCGGTTTCAAGATGGCGGCCCATGTGACTTTTCCCGATCCCCCCAGCCTGTCACTTTCTCGATCCCCAGCCCTCATTTGCATATGTTCAAGATGGTGGCTTGTTTTTGTGGGTTGGGGGTGGTCGTGTTCAAGATGGCGGCTTGTTTTTGTAGGGTGGGGGTGGTCGTGTTCAAGATGGCGGTCTGTTGTCCGCTGAAAATATGCAAATGAGGTGAATGGGCTATAAAAGGAGTTCATTTTTAGGGAGAGGGGTGTATTCAAGCGGACTTACCTGATCTGTCTCTCAGCCAGCCAGCCAGCCAGCCAGCCAGCCAGCCACGCAGCCAGCACAGCCATCCATTTACCAGTGCCAATTCACTAGACTATTACTCCGTAATAGTTTTTCACCAGCCCATAGTCATGTCGTCATCATCATTATTTTTAGTGAGGCTTGACAAGTATCGTATTCGTTTGATTGATGAGATGGAGCATGTGGATGAATTATGTGATATCCTTATGGCGGAGGAAAACCTACTCCTGGAACAGAGTGTCGAAGAAATCATGGCGGAGAAAACTCCTTCAGCACAAAACACAGCCCTCATCCATGAGGTACGGCAATTTACCTACTATGGATTTCTAGCCTTCTTGGCGGCGTTGAAGATCACGGGAAATGCTGAACTAGCCGATCTACTTGAAGCCGACGACGACGACGATGACTGCGTTATACAAGATGAAGATATCTTAGTGATGGACACTACCCCCGAGCGTACAGCCAGTAAACGTACGCACACTACCCCAGAGAGTACACCTGGTAAACGTGCTGGACGCTCCAAACGTCCCCGTCTAACACCGTTAGTAATACCAGTGATTGAGGCGCCAGTCGTAGTACCCCAGCAAGTGCCAGTGAAACAACAACTTCCTATGTCTGTCCAGGAGATCAACAATCTGATCGAAGCGGCTCACCAGACAGCCCACAAGGACATTTGGGAGCTTTCACCCTATTTGACGGTCAGTGTCAAAGACGAAGAAGTGCATTTTAATGCAGCGGGCTTTAATGACAGACCTGGTAAGCATATTGCCCTGAACTTGTACACCTGGCAAAAACTGCAGATCCTTGATTACGCCATCGATGCGATTATTCGTGACCAGGGCAATGACGAAGCGAAATTGCATGTGTGTGACGACCTCTATGTGAGTTGTGCTTATTTCAATGACCAGCTCTTGGTGCATATTCGAAAATGGCGTAAGCGATTAGATACGCAAGAGCTGGTGGCTTGTCCTCAAGGTGTCACATTGAAATTAACAGCGTGGCGGGAGTTGCAGAGTCTTGCCAGTACAATTAGTCAAACTCTGGCTTACCAGGTGTCCAACTATATATATGAGAAGTACATCGAGACAGTCCTACAGCTCATCAGACCTCACATGAACACTCTGGTAGCCTCATACGCGGGCCTCACTGAAGCACTACAGGCTGTGACCGAGACGGAAATCGCCCTGGCAATGGTAGCGGCTTGTCCTGCCACAATCCCCCGTGAAGAGATTGTCACGTACATTTATGTGCATCAAGGCCAGAAAGATGATGATAAATTCAAACAAGTCTTGTTGAAGAACTATTGAGAACAAGGAAAACATGTATTGATCTGGCGAGATTGTATTACAAAAAATTCAGAGTTTTTTTCACTGTTAATTGTATTTAAAAATTCAATACTTACATATAATTGGTATTAAATTCAATTGTGAATACGTTCATTGTGTGTTAATAAAAAAATTGGTGAAAATTAAAAAAATGTGTTTTTGTTCCTTTTTTAATAGTCAAATAGCTCCAAAAAACGTCTATTTCCATTCATGCGCATGCGCAGAATGCTGATAGTTTAACCCACACCAGTCCATCAGATGGCCCTTCATCTCACCTTCACATTGATACCTCACTCGGCTCCATCGGACCACTAGGGGCTTCCCTAACGCCAAAAAGGTTATTTTGCAGATCCATATGAACACCTTGTGTGTTTTTATTTTGGAGGTAGTGGGTCGAGTGAGGTATCAAATTGAAGCTGACGTGAAATGCTTCACATGGATACCTCACTCGACCCCATTGCACCACTAGGGGCGCCTCTAACCCAAAAAGGGATATTTTGAAGATGACGCATGCGCAGAATGCTGATAGTTCAACCCACACCCAGTCTATCAGATGCGCCTTCACGTTACCTTCAATTTGATACCTCACTCGACCCGATTGCACCATTAGGGACGTCTCTAACCTCAAAAAGGCTATTTTTGAAGATTGATATTTTTCATATTATCTTCGCGCATGCGCAGAATTACCCTAATTCAAGCCCACACCCAGTCTATCAGATGCTGCTTCACGTGACCTTCAATTTAATACCTCACTCGACCCGATGGGTCCATTAGGGACGCCGCTAACCTCAAAAAGGTTATTTTTGATATCTTGCGTATCAATCTTCAATCTTCAATCTTCAAAATACCTTTTTTGGGTTAGAGCCGCCCCTAGTGGTCCAATGGGGTCGAGTGAGGTATCAATGTGAAGCATTTCACGTCAGCTTCAATATGGTACCTCACTCGACCCTCTACCTCAAAATAAAATTTAAAACCACTTTTTCCATCCGAAGGACGGGTTTTTACTTCACATTCTTTTGTTATTGTTTTGAAAAAAAAAAAAAAAAATTTGAAAAAAAAATTTTTGGGGGGAAAAAGCATGATTGGAGCTGGTGTTAGTTGGTGTGCATATGAAAGAAGTTTTCTCTTTCGGAAAGATGGGTTGGCCCTGAAAAGGGCCTTTGATAGTGTCACACGCCACACTTAGGCACGGTATATTCGCATCACGCCTCCCACATGTTTTCTACATATGGGGCATTTTATCCTGAGATGCACCTCTCCGGCGTCAATGCATCGGCATAGGGCTCCTTCACACGTCAGTTGGATCCAGCAATCCTTGCCCATACATAGATGTCCACAGGGTATAACCGCGTATAAACTTTCTTCAGTCGTGCAGATACTACATTTATTTATTTTTTCTTCACTATGTCGTAGTTTCTTTTGTTTGGCAATCTCCTCTTCTAGCCCTTGCATTGTCGTCTCCATTCCCAACATCGCTCCACTCATGTCGATAATTTGTTCGTTGAGGCGTGATATCTCGTCTGTGTGTCGGCATCGTACTGTTGTTTCAGCCGAAGTGGTGATACTTTCAGTGTCTGCAGTCGAGGTGGTTGCTGTCGTTGTGGGAGGTCCACTCGTTAACCATCCGCTGTCTTGTTCTCCATCACGGGTGTCGTCTTCGTTATCTTGTTCTTGTATGTCCTCCATTCTGTTGTTGTTGTCTTGTCCACGTCGCTCGAGTTCTTCTTCTGTACTTCTTATTAACCTCGTTCCAACATCTTGAAGAACGCGTTCAAAACTGGTGACAACAGTGATTCCGCCATCTTGTTCTCGGGTAATTATCTCTCTATGTTCTTCTGTAGCCGCATTCCTTGGATCTCTCGGATGATGGGTGAACAAAGCTCGTCGTCTTGAACTCATTGTAGTTGTCAATAAATATGTGAACAAATACTACACGTTATTTATAGTCGGCTGTGTGTGTGTGTGTGTGTGTGTGTGTGTGTCAAAATGGTGGCTTGTTTGTGTATGTTAAGGGTGGTGTGTTTCAAAATGGTGGCTTGTTTGTGTATGTTAGGGGTGGTCGGTTTCAAGATGGTAGCCAATTTCACTTTCCCGATCCCCAGCATTTCCCGATCCCCAGCATTTCCCGATCCCCAGCATTTCCCGATCCCCAGCCTTCATTTGCATATTTTCAAGATGGTGGTTTGTTTGTGTGTGTTGTGGGTGGTGTGATTCAAAATGGCGGCCTGTTGTCTCCTGAAAATATGCAAATGAGGTCTTTGGGTTTTTGCCAAAATGGTAGCAGGTGCGTTTCAAAATCGGGGCCGGTGTGAGTGAGTGCAAAAATCGGACGGCGTGAGTGCAAGATAGATTGACCCACTGTATAGCGCTGTGTCACCATTGCCCAAGCATTAAAATTACCTATTATTTTTTCGATAAATCCTTATAATTTTTAGGGCACTATTATAAGACTAACCCATAGTCTACACGTAATTTTTTTAGCCAGGAAAATCCATTTATTTTCCATGTACCTGGTTTTTTTCATACTACCTTACACGAACCTTACGGGTTTAAAAATCACTAAAATTAATAAATAACCGCCTAGTGTAACGTTAGACTGTTAAAAAAATTTAATACTATACACTCAATTGCCTCAGTTCAACTTGCAATAAAAATATAGGTGCGTTCACAATTATTATAAAATGACAAGCTGTTTAAAATTGGAAAACAAACACAGATATTTTGTCGTAAAAAAATATAGCTTACAGCTAGAGTGTTGTCGCTGACGTCCGCGTCTTTTACACTATAAATACCTGTCAGAATTTTTTAATTATTCACACTTGAGGACCCAGTCATGGAGCCACCACCCTGGACTGAAATAATGAGTATTGATACAGCAGACTTGTTTCCAAATGATGATGAGAATCAACTCCTGCCCGGCATGATTAATTTGGTAGAAGACGAGCCCTGGATTGCGGAAATAATGAAGGAAATATTTCCACCATCTCCACCCCGGAACAAGCCTGCAACTACTACTACTACAGACCAACATCCTGTAGAAACAACGAGTCACTTAGACGATCTTGCAGCCCCACCCGATGTTAATCCAGCCGAAAAAATCGATGAGATCGATAGCCTGCTAGCAACGCTATTGAAACAGGACGACGACACGGTACAAGACACTACACCAGAAAAAAAAGACTCAAGAAAAACAGAACAAGATTTGAACAGGGAAGACGATGCAAGACAAAACACAACTAGGCCACAACAGGGGGAAAAAAAAGAAAAGCTACAACACCCAACCGAATAACAGGGGAGAAGATCAAGAAAATACCGGGCAAAAAAATCTACCACGACGCCGTGAATTATGTCTGGGCCATTACAACATCAACATTAGGATGCCACACCGAACGAAAAAAAGCTTTGTATATCCACTGTGTTGAATGTGCGAACCCGTTTTCAAAATATGCAATCGGTCCGTGCGGACATCAGGCACTTTGTGAAATTTGCATCCACCGTCGAGCCGGAATATCCACCTGTATACCGTACAACAACAACCCCGTACAGTGTGAATTACTGCATTTAACCTGTCCTGTCTGTGCTGATAGACTATTGGCCCTGTCAAAGAAGTAAATGGCTATATTTACTACAGATTCCAACGGTTTTTTTAAAAACCACCCATGTTTTCCGAAAGGGAACTTCTAACTATGCACAAAAAAATTAACACGAGAATCACAGCCCTGTGTTCGTTGAAAATAAATTTCCCACGCTTATGAAAATAAATCTCCCCTCATACCGGGGTTTAAAAATTTTATAAAGTCCGTTATACCCTCGGACTGTGTAACATTAAATTAATGGAGATAACCCCCCACGCTTATCAAAATAAATTTTCCTACCCCTTCATACCGGGGTTTTATAACAATTTTTTAAAGTCCCTTATCCCTGGGACTATGTAATATTAAATTAATGAGGGGGGTAGAGAAAAAAAACAAAATAAATCCTGTGTATATATATATAAAGAGATTCGTTCTCACAAGAACGGTTGATAGTGGACAGGGGTTGTATTTTTGGGTGAATGCAGTTTGCTAAGAAAGGGGGAAATGTGGGACATTTCTCTGCTTTTAATTGGTGTGTGCCCAAGTTAGAAAAGCATCCTCTTTCGGAAGTATTTGGTTTGTTCTTAAAAGAACAGTTATTATTTTAACGTCTTTTTATTGACGAGGAAGTAGCGTACATTCCTATAAGGTGTGGCTGGTAAGATGGTGTTCTCGATACAATTCACGCATCATTTGCACATCCTCCTCGTGTGATGTATCCCGGAAGATGGGTGTTCCGTCAAGGAAATTAGCTGGGGCAATCATGATGGTGGATGGTGGAAGGGGCAGATCAGGGGCTGGTAGGTCTTCCAGAGGGAAGGGCGCCGGTGGTGATGATGGTAATGGTTGCACTCTGAGCACCGGAAGCGGGGTGGTTGGTCTTGCCTGGTTCATCACCCTGGACAGCATGTGGAATCACCCCGCTTCATCCACTGTCGTTCGGGCCGCGTGAAGTAGGACCCGAACATTTTCGGCGGTGCTGGTTATACCGGCGCATACCTCCCCTCGCAGCATGGCCTGCCAGCCCCGGAACTCCTTCCGCCAGAACTGCTGTATCTCCCGTTTCATTTGTCGCTGTTTGGCCCTTGTGAGATAAGGCAGTACCTCTTCATCCTCGCCCTCCTGAATTCTTCGATTGGCTCTTCGCCGTCGTACTGTAGTGGTAGTGGTAGTCATGCTCTCTCTTGCTTCAGTCATGCTCTCTCTTGCTTCAGTGATTGTGGAAAATTTTTATGGTAAAGCTATTCCAGAGGGGCGAGTATTTATGCACAACGCGCGGACGTCGGCGCCAGCATTCCATTGTGGCAGTCCATCAAAAATTCACGTGTGTTTCATTATGAATTATAAACGCGTATCATTTTACAATACATACCAGTCCCCCGTAGAATTTTTAGTTCTAATTCAGCTCAGATAAATCAGGCAGTCGTATTAAAATTTCAATCGTCTAGCCCTTGTTTACGTCATGATTTTTAATTTTTTAGTGGGTTTTGGAGCCGGTACGAAAATACAGAAAACCCGACCCATTAAAAAATAATTAATTTTCTGGATTAAAAATAGAGCCAGTCTATCCCTTATTACTCGATACGCGTGCCCTGAAAATTCCAGCTCGTTTCGATGGTGAGAACTGTAGAAAAATGAAGAAAACAGAGCCTGGGTTTACGGTGAGAAAACACAAGCGATGCAATTTTTCCAAAGTCACGCGCTGTGTAAAATGACAGCTCTAGTGGTTTCGTATTAATAATACTAGCGAACGCTAAAAATAGCGCGGACCGCCTTGAAAGCAGTTAAGCCAGCTCTAGTGGTTTCGTATGAATAATTCTCTCTAGCGGTCGCCAATCCGCTCCATTGAAAATAAAATGATTTTCTTCGTTAAAAATATAAGAAGTCGTTCAGTTATCACTCGATACGCGCGCCCTGAAAATTCCAGCTCGTTTCGTTCATGAGAACTGTAGAAAAATGAAGAAAACAGTGCCTGGATTTACGGTGCGAAAGCATATTCTACGCCGTCCCGCTTGAATATTGAGGTCAAAAACAGAGTTGCGTCCCTGTTCATTATTCGAGTCAAACAAACTCCTCTCCTCATGTTTTTCTGTCGTTCAAAATGCAGTTTGTCACTGCAGAGTTTTGCCCCCTTATCGCGTTTGGCACGTAAGAGTTATCCCTTTATTTTCTCCGGGTTTTGGCTATTTTTACAGCGGTATGCATTGTTCTGATAATGTTCAGGACGTGATATTCGATGCTAACCATGATAATATTTTATTTTTTATCTTCGTATGAGTCCAGACTATTAATTGATGTACTCGGGGAGCGTCTAAATTAATTGCAGTGTTAAATTAAATTTCCCACGGGGTATTTACAATGAAAAATAGAATCGCTCTATATACATGTGTGTCGGGCTAATATTTTTATCATTCTTCAGTATGGCATCGCCGGGCAAAGTGCTCGCGTTCTTTCAAGTGACGTCTAAGGTGCTTCTTATCGTATATGAACATGAATTACACCTTATCGAGGAGCACCCGATCGAAGTGAAATTAATTTTAAGCCTGGACGGGTGGAGGCAATTGACACGTGTCTTACAATCCAAAGAACCCGAAGTCGATTTTATGCCTGTCGGTGTGAATGTGTACCTGCGGCGGAGTAGAGAAGTTTCATTTTTTCCCCGGTTAGAGCAGTGTGGCGGTCACGGTATTGTGCTTTGGCCAGCATTATGGGCGGCGCTGAAAACTGTCATTACAGACGTTGACGATGTACTCTATCCGCACACCCAATCGATCATGACTCGTACCCTCACCTCGGAGTGTACCCTAATAATATATTCCGATCGCATCGACCTCATTGATGATGATTCTCGTTGCTGGGGCTCACCTGAACCCGCCCGTGTGACATTATCTTCCGAAGGCTGGACGACCTTGAAACGTGTGTTATTCGGTCATTTGGATGGCGATGGCATCTACCTGGATCACGATGTATACATTTTTCGCGGCCCTTATTTTGCCCGATTGATCTCTCTCAAACGAGGCGGATTTACACTCGATCCCGAACTATGGACGGCTTTGCAACACATAGTGCCTGTGGTGGATAAAGTATTCTCTGCACACCACCCGCCTCTCACAGAATAGTATAAATACCAGGGGAAGAGACAGAGTGTGTATCAGTTGGACATTGAGAGAGAGCAAGCATGTCGCTACCACTACGAGCCATTTTGCCTCTTACTCCCAGTGTGCGCTTATACGTATATGCGGATAAAATCAAACTGGCGCAAGACGCTCTATCTATTTACTGGACCCCCGCGGAAATGTTATGGAATCCGGTCACACTACAGCGTGATGGATGGAATAAGTTTAAACGGGTAATGAGCGGAGAATTGAACGGAGAGCTCGTTCACCTGGATAATGCCATGTACGTGTATTTCCTACGACCCCACTGTATACGGATAGGTCGGTACAAAGATACGCGCAGTATCAGCCTAACTCCCTCTCTGTGGGCAGCCTTGAAGACAATAATGCCTATTGTCGATCAGTTAATGTCACCGGACGATCGATCCCCTGAGCAATTAGCGTGGGTTCGTGCTATAGAAGAGGCGTTCGCTGAACCGGGTGAAAGACTAGCAGAAATGTGTTTCTGTAAACCAGCTACTCCTACAGCCGTGAAAAAAAGGCCTATATGTAATGAATGCAGAGCGGCTAGAGGGTCAGTATCACCCTGGGACGAGGTGGACGGGCCGAACTCAGTATCATCCCGGGAAGAGATCGACTCACCTGGGACGGAGACGAACGAAGTGTGTGATGCGGCGGCAGTCGGGAAAAAAGGAGATTCACCAAGTATTAACTGATTTGTATTATAATCCAACGAGTGCAGCTGCCTATAGTGGTGTGGGAGCATTGACTCGAGCGGCCCAAGGGATCAGTCGAAGTGAAGTTCGAGACTGGTTAAAAACCCAGGACACGTACAGTCTACATCGAGCTGTCCGACGTCATTTTCGTCGTAACCGTGTCATTGTGGGAGGGATCGACGCGCAATGGCAGTCGGATTTAGTGGACATGAGTCGATTTGCACCTCAAAATGATGGATACCGGTACATATTGACCTGTATCGATATTCTATCCAAATATGCCTGGGTGCTGCCCGTGCGTACCAAAACAGGAGAGAATCTCATAGCCGCGTTTCGGCAGATTTTCAAGACGGGGCGCAAACCTCTTTATTTACAAACAGATGAAGGCACAGAATTTCTCAACCGACCCTTTCAAGCCTTTCTTAAGAAAAAGAAGGTATTTTTTTTTCATACGTACAATGAGACGAAAGCATCGGTAGTGGAACGCTTTAATCGCACCTTCAAAGGACGCATGTACAAATATTTTACGGCTCAAAACACGCGACGCTACCTGGATGTACTCTCTCAACTGGTACAAGGCTACAATCGCGCCTTTCATCGCAGTATCCAGCGAGCGCCCCGTACTGTGACGGAACGGAACGAACATCAAGTCCGTACTACGCTGTACTCCTCCAGTCCACCCTTGACGACACCCCGTTACAAACGGGGAGATACGGTACGGATCAGTAAAGTGAAAGGCCAATTTGAGAAAGGCTATTTACCCAACTGGAGTGATGAACATTTTGTCATCGTGCGCCATAAACCTCGACAACCCCACGTCTATCAACTGGAAGATCTACAAGGCGAGAGACTGCAAGGCACGTTTTACGAGTCAGAATTACAACCCATAGTGAAAACACCGAAAGACTACTATACGGTGGAAAAGATTTTGAAAACGGAACGGCGACGTGGGATTCCCTATCATTTCGTCAAATGGCAAGGCTGGCCTCGTTCCTTTAATTCCTGGGTGTCCGGCCGTGACATGAAACGTCTATAAATGCTAACGCCTATCACCCCCGCCTTCAGTGTAGGATTTGCACCATGGATAGTACATGTCTACCCGTACTGTTACGAACTCGAAAAGCACAAGTCGGTACTGTGTTGTGTCTAGTCGTGGTTCTGGGTACGTTATTTACCGGTGTGTTCTACGATTTATCGTACGTGATATCC
>JAVTVY010040489.1:0-19319 GCA_036873755.1 Hanleya hanleyi | reverse complement strand
TACACTCTTCCAGGGTTTCATACACGTCGTGTTTTGACACCGGTATTCGGTGTCAAAACTCCCGTAAAACTCAATTTTGCCACCAAAAAACTGAAGTCTGAGTGTTTTAGAAGGGAAAAACTGAAATTTTGGGAAAAAACTGAAGTCTCCAAAGGCCAATACTTCGTAATTTCTTAATTTATAATCGAAAGATATTGCGGACAAACAATCGGGAAATGGGGAAAAAAGAAAAAATAGGTCGGCATCTTCGGTCATTTCCGTGTGATTCGGTACCGCTCAGTTAAACTTCGGTTTGCCGACCGCTAATTATTCATGTCCGTTTCCCGAACTGTTATCGGGGTCATGCCGTCGGTAACCCTAAAGCCTGTAATCATACTAAATGTATGTGGAGGTTTCCGAATTGCGCTGTGTGCATGGCGAAAAAAAAATAGCTGGGAAAGTTTGACACGTGGGAATGAATAAGCCCCCAAAGACGTCTAACTCTCCTTGGAATGGACTGGTAAATATCTGACCATCGCTGAATAGTATTTATGATAAAGCAGACGATGTAATCTTCGCATAGGGCATTTGTTTTCACTCAAAGTTGAACGATCTTGTCGTGTTGTTGTTGTAATTGTAAAGAAACTGGCATGTCGTTCGCATGTACGCATTGTACGATGTTGAAACTGAAACCAAAGTTTGATTGTACCGTAGTTTATAAAGTTTAAATGGATAATTCAAAGACAGCGAACTGATTTAGCCACAATATAAACCTGACTAGATCATTCTGTGATTTGAAGATACATAAAGAAGACTTGAAATTTTTTTATACTGTCAAAACTTTTTAAAAATTTAATGAGATGGTGCAAACATGGAGGTAAAATCGGATCAGATTTTTACCTCCATGGTGCAAACAACCAAAACAACTGAAGTTGATTTTTAAAATTACTAGACTAGGCATCCATTTTCTGGCATTGAATTTAACTGATCTGTCTATTATCCTGAAACAAGTGTCCCACATTAGGGCAGCACAGAAACATTTCAAATGCTTGCCCCATCAACAAAAGTCTGGCGTACTGCAGTATCATGTATTTACATGATTTAGGTCAAACGACACGTTATGGGCAAATCCATTCTTTCAATAAGGGTGGTCAAGTCAAACTGTTTGGCACTTATTTGCAGCCTTCAATAACCAGACATGGTAAACTTATGTATCTGTCTAGAGTCCGCATTATATCAAAAGTGAGCCAGCTGCCTTCGCGCAATAGTTTACAAAATTGTGCGCCTTTTCAAGCAGAATTCTCTAATTCATTTCATTTTATGAGTTTATGGTTGCCAAGGACTAGCTGCAGTTATGACAATTGCTTGTCTTCAATCGTGTAATTGTTTTGGCATTGTCTTTTCATCTCTCTTTTTTTTAATTTCTCTTTTTAATCTGACCCTGGAGTTGTACTGGACTTTTAATTTTAGTCTGAATATTTGACAAATTTCACATCAAATCTTTTGAAAAAGTTGAAATTCCCACGCAAAAATTATAATGTAAGATTTTGAAAGGGAAGTCTGGTCCAGATCCAAGTGGTTTTTAATTAGCGTAGCTGAAACGTTTAAAAACTTGCATACTTAAATTGGACATCATTTGCAAGCCAGGAACTGATACATCGTGATTCTATTTCATTCAAAATTACTAAGTTTGTAATTTTAAAAATTAATTTGAATTGCCTTGTGTAATCTTGTATTGTTGACATCCACAATGTGACATAATGTGCGGAAAATAGATGGTATCTTAGACCTTGGTAAATTAAGAACATAAAACTGAAGATGTTAAATTATCTGTTTGTTGCTTTATTTTCACAATTCAAATACATAGCGGTATTGACAGGCTCCATTGATGGTCGTATGAAAATTTGTTATATACATTACTCATGGCGGTTGCAAAATTAGAAATAAACTCAATAGAAGTCTGTCGGCGGGCGACAAAAACGTAAAAATACTCAATTCAGGTGAAAAAAATATTGAATTTTCAGTATCCGGTGGCAAAAATTTGGACTTCTATGAAACCCTGTCTTATGTAAACAAATACAGTCCTCTCTAAGCAAATACGGTCTTATGTGAACAAATACAGTCTTACAAATATAGTCTTCTATAAACAAATAGTCTTATGTGAACAAATAATTTCTTATGTAAACAAATAGTCCTTTGTAAACAAATAGTCTTATGTGAACAAATACATGTACAGTCTTATGTAAACAAATAATCTTATGTGAACAAATACAGTCTTATGTAAAGAGATGTTCTTATATCAAAAGACACCCCCTACAGCTGAACTTTTCAGAATTCTACAATGGCAGACAGTAGATGAATTAGTTGTGTATAACAAAGCTTTAACTGTCTACAAATCTTTAAATGGCCTGTACCCAAATTACATGAGACAGCTTTTCTCTGTAACTGTTCCACAGGAAAGAACTCTTAAGATCATCAAGTAAAGATAAGCTGATAATCCCATTCCCACATTCAGAGCTTTTCAAAAAGAGTTTTTCATATTCTGGACCATCTCTTTGGAATTCCTTACCAGCTGATATACAAAGTGCCTCCTCAGTACAGAGTTTCAAATCTAAATACTTGATCCGACATTATTTTGTATATAACTGTTATTCCTGTATGTGTATATAGTAATGTTTGTTGTTTGTTTGTTTAAATATTTTAAATCAGATATCATATAATCACTTTGTGAAAAATCACTGTGTTTATGAAAGGATGTGTGTCTGTGGAGGGCCTCGGGGAAGATCAGCACCTAGCTGACTGAGTGTATGAAAGGATGTGTGTCTGTGGAGGGCCTCGGGGAAGATCAGCACCTAGCTGACTGAGTGTATGAAAGGATGTGTGTCTGCGGAGGGCCTCGGGGAAGATCAGCACCTAGCTGACTGAGTGTATGAAAGGATGTGTGTCTGTGGAGGGCCTCGGGGAAGATCAGCACCTAGCTGACTGAGTGTATGAAAGGATGTGTGTCTGTGGAGGACCTCGGGGAAGATCAGCACCTAGCTGACTGAGTGTATGAAAGGATGTGTGTCTGTGGAGGGCCTCGGGGAAGATCAGCACCTAGCTGACTGAGTGTATGAAAGGATGTGTGTCTGTGGAGGGCCTCGGGGAAGATCAGCACCTAGCTGACTGAGTGTATGAAAGGATGTGCGTCTGTGGAGGGCCTCGGGGAAGATCAGCACCTAGCTGACTGAGTGTATGAAAGGATGTGTGTCTGTGGAGGGCCTCTGGGAAGATCAGCACCTAGCTGACTGAGTGTATGAAAGGATGCCCGTGGGAGGGCTCGGGAAGATCAGCACCTAGCTGACTGAGTGTATGAAAGGATGTGCGTCTGTGGAGGGCTCCGGGAAGATCAGCACCTAGCTGACTGAGTGTATGAAAGGATGTGTGTCTGTGGAGGGCCTCTTAGGAAGACTACTGTAGCACCTAGCTGACTGAGTGTATGGAAAGGATGTGTGTCTGTGGAGGGCCTCGGGAAGATCAGCACCTAGCTGACTGAGTGTATGAAAGGATGTGTGTCTGCGGAGGGCCTCGGGGAAGATCAGCACCTAGCTGACTGAGTGTATGAAAGGATGTGTGTCTGTGGAGGGCCTCGGGGAAGATCAGCACCTAGCTGACTGAGTGTATGAAAGGATGTGTGTCTGTGGAGGACCTCGGGGAAGATCAGCACCTAGCTGACTGAGTGTATGAAAGGATGTGTGTCTGTGGAGGGCCTCGGGGAAGATCAGCACCTAGCTGACTGAGTGTATGAAAGGATGTGTGTCTGTGGAGGACCGCGGGGAAGATCAGCACCTAGCTGACTGAGTGTATGAAAGGATGTGTGTCTGTGGAGGACCTCGGGGAAGATCAGCACCTAGCTGACTGAGTGTATGAAAGGATGTGTGTCTGTGGAGGACCTCGGGGAAGATCAGCACCTAGCTGACTGAAAGGTGGAGGATGGTGTAATTATGAGGACCCGGAAAAGACTGCACCCTGACTGACTGGTGTATGAAAGGATGGTCCAGGAGGCCAAAAGACTGGCTCTGCTGACTGAGTGTATGAAAGGATGTGTGTCTGTGGAGGGCCTCGGGGAAGATCAGCACCTAGCTGACTGAGTGTATGAAAGGATGTGTGTCTGCGGAGGGCCTCGGGGAAGATCAGCACCTAGCTGACTGAGTGTATGAAAGGATGTGTGTCTGTGGAGGGCCTCAGGGAAGATCAGCACCTAGCTGACTGAGTGTATGAAAGGATGTGTGTCTGCGGAGGGCCTCGGGGAAGATCAGCACCTAGCTGACTGAGTGAATACTTTTGTCCACCCTCTGAAAATAAAGCTTATTATTATTATATTAACAAATCTTCTAACAATTCAATCATAGGAAGTCAGTGAGAATTTCCCATCATAAAATCAGGGGTTGATCAAATTTATTAGACAGAAGTTGACAAAATGGTCTCAACTCCAGAAAATAACCCATTATTCTTATTTTAATGAATTTCAAGGGTGATCATATTTATTTGTATGAATGATGGAATTTTGTCCACAAATAGAGGTGATTTAATTTTGATATGGCGGTTGAATTATTATAGGATTACTGTATTACATCATCGGGTGAAGGCTTAATAAAGTAGTCCTCAGTCTTCAACTGTGCCTCTTTACTGCCATCGTTGTATGAATTCTCAATAAAGTAATCCTCAGGAAGATATATTTTTTATCATTTAGAAAGTGATCATATAACAGTATTTTTGTTATTTTGGGATTACACTATCTTAGTGTAGCACAGATTTTAGTGCTGAAAATTGACCGAGTTCTGTGCGGGATTCGAACAAGCAACCTCCAGAGTTAGGCACCCAATCGGCAGCACTATATGTAGGCGATCTAAACCACTCGTTCAATGGATCTCCCACAAAAATAGGAGGTAGACCGGTAGTCTTGAAAGCGAACATACAGTACCCCTCTGATGACCGTAATGAAACAGATACCATAGCTGAATACATAAGAAGATATATTTGGTTACCCCTCAGCCTGATTGGACTCCGGGGTATTGTTGTCACCCCATCTGTCCGTCCTCTTTTTTTCCCCCAGACTCCATATCTTAAGAACTACAGAAAGCAGGCCGACGAAACTTCTGTCCAATATAGAATGTAATCTGTAGATGTGCCTTTTGTACGTTTCATTGATCAGGTCCTCTGTTTGTCTGTCCGTCCACTTTTCTGTCCATCTATATAATGGTTTAACATTATCTATTATGGACCTTCTTGTGGTAAGTTTCTAAAATCCAGTGGTGGTCAAATCAGTTACATAATAATTTTCCTGTAATCAGAAATGTTTTCTTTCCATTCTACTTCCAAAATATTCATGGGATGTTGCAAGCATTTCCCTGATCTACATGAATAAAAAAAAAATTCTGCAAGGTACATGTAATGGACAGGGGAGATAATCACATAGAGGAATGTGCTGGAAAATGTAGTGCAAATTTAATTCTACAGATTAAATCTCCACAACCTTTTCTGCTTGTGAATTACCATTTGCCAATTGCTTATCTGGCTTTAATTATGCTTCAGTTGTAATTTGTGAAATTTCCACGCCTTGGAAACACTTATCAATAGTAGTTTGGTATCAATTTGTGCCACTACATAAAGTGAACCATAAAGATTTACGTTCATAATATACAGAGGCTTTATTTTTGAATGATACGCTGAATAAAGCCAGTGTTTTCTTGCTGTATCTTCTGAATAAATGTTTGAAACAATTTTAAGGTGTATTAGGTGTGCATAAAATGAATCTATCCAACTTCATAATGAAAGTATTACAACAACAATAAATTGTATAATAACAACAACAAAATGTGTCCTCGCCCCCTGATAAATGAAAGCTATTCTATGAAAAATACAGCATTCTTTTGGGGATTTGCACAAAAGCCCCAGCAAAGCAGAAGAATCATGGACAAAAGCCCCAATTGACAAAAGCCCCAATGGACAAAAGCCCCATCCGACATTTAGGGCACCCGTGGGGTTCCCAGGTGTGAAAAAGAATAGGACCTCACCCATGGGGTCTCAGATGTTAAAGGAATAGGACCCTACCCGTGTGGTTTCAGGGTGTGAAAAGGGATAAGAACCAAACGTCGTGATATGACTGATATAGTGTTGAAAGCGACGTTAAATTATATTCACTCACTCACTCACTTAGTTTCAGACCAGGACAATAACATCACAACTTTACATATTTTTTTTCCCACAGCTATGTGGATACCTTGTCACTTTTTATACCCTTGTACATAGTAGGGGGTATATTGCATTCTGATTGTCCGTCATCTGTCTGTGTGTCAGTGCATCCATCCATTCGTCCCTCTGTCCGTCTGAAATTTGTTTCTGGGCAATAACTTGAGAACTGCTCATCGGATTCTTTTCAAATTTGGTATGTATATACACCATGCCAGGAGATATCAACATCGTGTTTCACCCACTTGCACCTAGAGGTGGTGCCACATGAAATTCATTTCCAGTCGATAGCTTGAGAGCCACTCGTAAGATTTTTTCCAAATGTGGTATTTATATACCATGCCATGAGATGTCCCTTTTGATTGTGTTTCGCCTGCTTGTGCTTGCAGGTGACATCACAGAATGGCAAAATCTAAATTTGGTTTCCGCATTATAACTCGAGAACCACTCCTGGCATTCTTCTCAAATTTGATATGCATATACCATGCCATGAGATGTCGCTTGGGATTGCATGTCATCCACTTGCGCCTACATGTCAAGCAACCTGGTTGCAAAATCTAAATTGTTTCCAGGCGAAAACTTGAGGATTCCATGTCGGCTGATTCGAATCAGCGACCCCAAGAGTAAGGCACCCAATCGCCAGCACTATATGTATATGTAGGCGATCTGAACCACTCGACCAACGGGCTTCCCACAAAAATAGGAGTTAGCAGACCGGTAGTCTTGAAAGCGAACATACAGTACCCTCTGATGACCGTAATGACACAGCTTCTATAGCTGAATACATAGGGAGATATATTTTTTGTCGTTCAGAAAGTGATTTAGGCCCTTTTGCTGAGTGGTTTGGATTGCCGACATATAGTGCTGGTGATTGGATGC
Organism: Hanleya hanleyi; assembly: GCA_036873755.1. Lineage (NCBI taxonomy): Eukaryota > Metazoa > Mollusca > Polyplacophora > Lepidopleurida > Hanleyidae > Hanleya > Hanleya hanleyi. Next base: position 12,230 of record JAVTVY010040489.1, on the reverse strand, counting down.
CTTACTTTGGGGGTTGCTGGTCCGAATTCCGCACAGGACTCGGCCAATTTTCAGCTCTATAATCTATGCTATACTAAGATAGTGTAATCTCATACTAACAAAAATACTGTTATACAATCACTTTCTAAATGACAAAAAATATATCTCCCTATGTATTCAGCTATGGGAGCTGTGTCATTATGGTCATCAGAAGGGTACCGTATGTTCACATTCAAGATGACCGGTCTGCTACCTCCAACTTTTGTGGGAGGCCCATTGGCCGAGAGGTTTAGAACGCCAAAGTATAGTGCTGGCGATGGGGTGCCTTACTCTGGGGGTCGCTGGCTCGAAACCCGCACGGGACTCGGCCAATTTTCAGCACTAGAATCTGTGCTATGCTAAGATAATATTAATGTAATTCCAATATAACGAAAATACAGTAATTCTTGTATTAATACACTCTATCTGTTTACTCACCTCAGTGTCTATCTGTTTACTCACCTCAGTGTGTAAATGCCTAAATAAAGTAGTACCCATACTGATATTTTTGTGTGTGGTTTGTTGGTTGCAGGTGGTTGTGTGGATATAGATAAACTATGTGAAGATATCAAGAACGAGTCATGTAATCGTGCCCCAGCCTCCTCCACCAACCTCTACAATGCGGACTGCTCCCTGGAAGATATGCGAGACCGATTATTTACAAGGTTACAAGTAACTTTTTCAGGGCTGCACTATAAATGGCCTTTACATGTATCATGGTATCTTTGCTTGTAACTTCTGCTTCAAAATATTTGAGAGTCGCAGATCACCCGCCTCTATTTGCGAGAGCGACGGAGAATCAGAGAAGTAACACATACAAATTATTGCCTTTGAGGGGAATTTATTTCCACTCTCCTTAAATGAGAATATGGGAATTTAGAGTAATCATTTTCATTAAACGACATTGACTGACAGCAGATCCAAACGGCACTGTTAACAGTATTCTGTTAGCAAACAGCACTGCCGACAATACAGTTAACAAACAGTACTGCCAACAATATGCTGTTGGCAAACAACACTGCAAACAAGACACTGTTACAGGTGAAATGCAAAGGTTCTCCTATTTATATGAGATACATATCCTCATACGTAGTATACTGGGATACTGTATACTGTTTGGCCTGTCCATATGTCTGTCTGTCTGTCCGTCACTTTTTCAAAAGATTATGAAACTTCGTAGACATGTTTGACATGGTCTGAAGATGTGCATGTAATATACAATCTGATGAAGTGAAAGTGATGTGAGGTACAATCTGATGAAATGGGAGTGATGTGAGTTACAATCTGATGAAGTGGGGATGATGTGAGGTACAATCTGATGAAGTGGGGATGATGTGAGGTACAATCTGATGAAGTGGGGATGATGTGAGATACAATCTGATGAAGTGGAAGTGATGTGAGGAACAATCTGATGTACCATCTGATGAAGTGAAAGTGATGTGAGTTACAATCTGATGAAGTGGGAGTGATGTGAGTTACAATCTGATGAAGTGGAGATGTGAGGTACAATCTGATGGAGTGGACATGATGTAAGGTACAATCTGATGAAGTGGGAGTGATGTGAGGTACAATCTGATGAAGTGAAAGTGATGTGAGGTACAATCTGATGAAGTGAAAGTGATGTGAGGTACAATCTGATGAAGTGGGATTGATGTGAGTTACAATCTGATGAAGTGGAAGTGATGGGAGGTACAATCTGATGAAGTGGAAGTGATGTGAGGTACAATCTGATGAAGTGAGGATGATGTGAGGTACAATTTGATGAAGTGGGAGTGATGCGAGGTACAACATGATGAAGTGGAGATGATGTGAGGTACAATCTGATGAAGTGGAGATGATGTGAGGTACAATCTGATGATGTGAGGTACAATCTGATGTGGAGATGTGAGGTACAATCTGATGAAGTAGGGATGATGTGAGGTACAATCTGATGAAGTGGTAGTGATGTGAGGTACAATCTGATGAAGTGGAGATGTGAGGTACAGTATGATGAAGTGGAGATGATGTGAGGTACAATCTGATGAAGTGGGAGTGATGTGAGATACAATCTGAAGCAAAGATGATGTGAGGTACAATCTGATGAAGTTAGAATGATGTGAGGTATAATTTGATGAAGCGGATATGATGTTAGGTGCAATCTGATGAAGTAGGGATGATGCGAGGTACAATCTGATGAAGTAGGGATGATGTGAGGAACAATCTGTGGAAGTGATGTGAGTTACAATCTGATGAAGTGGGGATGATATGCGGTACAATCTGATGAAGTGGAGATGATGTGAGGTACAATCTGATGAAGTGGGGATGATGTCCTGTACAATCTGATGAAGTGGAGATTATGTGAGGTACAATCTGTGGAAGTGATGTGAGTTACAATCTGATGAAGTGGGGATGATATGCGGTACAATCTGATGAAGTGGAGATGATGTGAGGTACAATCTGGTGAAGTGGGGATGATGTCCTGTACAATCTGATGAAGTGGGGATGATGTCCTGTACAATCTGATGAAGTGGGGATGATGTCCTGTACAATCTGATGAAGTGGGGATGATGTGAGGTACAATCTGATGAAGTGGAGATGATGTGAAGTACAATCTGATGAAGTGGGGATGATGTGAGGTACAATCTGATGAAGTGGGGATGATGTGAAGTACAATCAGATGAAGTGGAGATGATGTGAGGTACAATCTTTTCAAGTGGGGATGATGTGAGGTACAATCTGATGAAGTGATAGTGATGTCAGGTACAATCTGCTGAAGTGGTAATGATGTGAGGTACAATCTGATGAAATCTTATAATATGTCTGTTTAATCAGATCACGTGTGAACCCATAGTCTGCATTCTATAATACTTATATATTTGTTTTCAGGAAATGTGACAAATCGTGTACCTCTGACAAACAGGCTGAAGAGTTCCGAAGGTCTTTGAAGAAGATTGTCGCCAATATATCTACATTTTTAGGGCAAGAAACCAAGAAATCAGAAAGACGGAATCTAAACAGGGAAGATTCCATGGGATACAGTTCACAATTCAGTGACTCAGATTCTGATCAGTTCAGTCCTAGATGTACAGATTATGCTCAACTTTCCCCATCAGATCAGTTGGCCCAAAATAGTTCATCACACACTAATCCCGGTTCGGATTATTTTTGCAAGGGTAAACGTACTGATCCAAAAGGTACTGTTCCAAATTCTATACCAAAGTCCTCTGATGAGGAGAGTGGAAGCTGTGCAGAAGATCGAGGGGCAAAGTTCTACTTGGAGAAGGACGAGTCTGAACTATCATCATCAGGATATTGTGAAGAACATCAGAAGGAGAAACTGAATTTGAGCAGAGAGGCCGGGAAACTAACTGGACCGTTAACAGTCCGGCAAGAAATCTACCAGAAAAGTAAGTTCCTGCTTAGGACACTATTTGAGCCTACTATGGAAGATGTGTTAACTAGGCTGTCATTCATTCCACCCAGTCATGGTGAACATCTTTGGTGATCTAATCACTCTGATAAATTCAATATTTAAGAGAGAAGAGAAGAACCCTAATTGCTAACCTGCATTTTCTCAGCCCTTGTTAGTCATTTTCTAATGTCAGTGTTATAGAATATGAGGTTGCAAATTCACCCATTATGCAATTGGGTATGGATTAAGCCCGCACAGGACAAAACGCCCCCGGAAAAAATACCCATGGACAAAACACCCACGGAGAAAACACCCAAAATAGGAAAATCTGACAAAACACCCACTTTACATGGAAATAGCTATTTCAGACAGAATTTCTAATAGAATTTCAAAATTTTGAATATAATATTTTATAAAAATCTATTCTCTATGATTTGAATTGTTCTTGTTATTTTCTTCGTGTATTTCAGCTATATTATATTATTCTACTTCAGCACCTTCTGATACTTCAAAGCAGATCATATTGATTTGTGTACACCTAAGCAATTATTAATAAACAATGAATGGTGATTTGTGTACACCTAAGCAATTATTAATCAACAATGAATGGTGATTTGTGTACACCTAAGCAATTATTAATAAACAATGAATGGTGATTTGTGTACACCTAAGCAATTATTAATCAACAATGAATGTGATTTGTGTACACCTAAGCAATTATTAATCAACAATGAATGTGATTTGTGTACACCTAAGCAATTATTAATCAACAATGAATGGTGATTTGTGTACACCTAAGCAATTATTAATAAACAATGAATGGTGATTTGTGTACACCTAAGCAATTATTAATAAACAATGAATGGTGATTTGTGTACACCTAAGCAATTATTAATCAACAATGAATGGTGATTTGTGTACACCTAAGCAATTATTAATCAACAATGAATGGTGATTTGTGTACACCTAAGCAATTATTAATCAACAATGAATGGTGATTTGTGTACACCTAAGCAATTATTAATCAACAATGAATGGTGATTTGTGTACACCTAAGCAATTATTAATAAACAATGAATGGTGATTTGTGTACACCTAAGCAATTATTAATAAACAATGAATGATGATTTGTGTACACCTAAGCAATTATTAATAAACAATGAATGGTGATTTGTGTACACCTAAGCAATTATTAATAAACAATGAATGGTGATTTGTGTACACCTAAGCAATTATTAATCAACAATGAATGGTGATTTGTGTACACCTAAGCAATTATTAATCAACAATGAATGGTGATTTGTGTACACCTAAGCAATTATTAATCAACAATGAATGGTGATTTGTGTACACCTAACCAATGAATGGTGATTTGTGCAATTATTAATCAACAATGAATGGTGATTTGTGTACACCTAAGCAATTATTAATAAACAATGAATGGTGATTTGTGTACACCTAACCAATTATTAATCAACAATGAATGGTGATTTGTGTACACCTAAGCAATTATTAATAAACAATGAATGGTGATTTGTGTACACCTAAGAAATTATTAATAAACAATGAATGGACTCCTGTTGTATTAGTGATAGTGCATGTTATTTTAGATTTTATTTACTTTGTTTTGTTTAAGTTATTGATCATGTATGTAAGAACAAGTTATGGAAGTAATAAAAGATCATAAAATATGAAATAACATTGTCTTGAGATACCTGAAGTAGCATAGAAAATAATATGTGATGGGTATTTTGTCCGCTGAGGATTTTGTTCCCTGGGGGTTTTGTCCATAGGCATTTTCTCCGGGGGTGTTTGTCCACGAGTGTTTTGTCCACTGAAGGGAGTGATGAATTCTCTGAAATGTAAAAGTAAAAGATTGTTGTTAAATTTATACATTTATTTTGTACTTCAAAATACTCAATTGGACTACAAAGCTCAAATATCCCAGCCAACTGCATCAACTTCGAAATTGGCATGGAAATGCTCTACAATTCAGTAGGAGAAATAATACCCGGATATACAATGATTCAATCCCAAAATCCAGGAATATCAAACAGGAAATAGCTTTAGACGGATTACAATAGCTTTACAGACGGATTACAATAGCTTTATAGATGGATTACAATAGCTTCACAGATGGATTACAATAGCTTCACAGACGAATTACAATAGCTTTACAGACGGATTACAATAGCTTTATAGATGGATTACAATAGCTTCACAGATGGATACAATAGCTTCACAGATGGATTACAATAGCTTTACAGACGGATTACAATAGCTTTATAGATGGATTACAACAGCTTTACAGACGGATTACAATAGCTTCACAGACGGATTACAATATCTTCACAGACGGATTACAATAGCTTTACAGACGGATTACAATAGCTTTACAGACGAATTTGGGAAGACAATTTGACTTGTAGCTACATGTACTATTTTTATCAAGATTCATGACTGTTCACGAGGTGCAATTAAATATCATTCCAAGTTGACAGTTTTCAGTCAGCCCGTACTCGAACACTAGGGCGGTGTAGTTTCCATAACAATGAAGCCACAACATATGAACACAGGCAATATCCAGAATAAACAAAATACAATGTAATTCACTTATCAACTGGGGAACAACCTTGCTTCAAAATGTTTCTAGTTGTTTAATTTCACCGCCATGTAGCTAGTCTCATTTTCCAGGAAATCACCAGACGGGTTACCTGCAGTCATTACTGGCCGGTTCTGAGAAAGGAGATTAAACAAAAATGAGTTTGGGAATAGCTTTTTCAGATAATCAAGGTCTTTCCTTAGTATATTCAGAACTTCCTGACATAAATAGTAATAAAGTTATCCTTTTTCACTTCAAACATTGTCAAATGAATATGGTTATTAAACAGGGAAGTTTCCCTGTTTCTTGCAATGCTAGGTGAACTGGCTTATGGGTAATTTCAGGGGTGCGATCTACCCAAGCGATATGGTTTTCATTACAACACTCCTGCGCAAAATGAGAGAATGACTGAAAGTTCCGCGTCACTCCGTTTATTGAATGCGCTATGAAGTAGTTCGACCTAGTTTCGAATAATTTCTCTGAATTAACCTCACGACGAGCCGTTTCTAGGTGCAGATATTGAAGAATATGTCGAATGCGTTTCCTGGACAACACTTCTGTTGATATCTTGAGAGATTTTCTTCGAAAGATTGTGTTTTGTCTGTAAACTGGTCAATATGCACAGGTCGTAGTCACGGAATATGCCCACTTCATCTTCGGTTCTGATAGCCAATGAAATACACCGAATTTACGAAAAGACGTCATGTTTTAAGATCGGCTGAACCGCACTGCCAAAATTATAGTGCAGTCCCGGTGAGAGAGTTTGAAAAGGAGAGACGAGGAGGCAGTTTCGTTTTCGTTCCATCAGTCGACTGGAGAGTTTTGACACTGTGCGAGTGTGACATTCGGACAGATCGAGGTGTGTAAAACGTTTTATACCCGTCACTGAATTCATTACTTGTTTCCCGGCGCACACTTGTTAATATTATCAAATAAATGAATGTTGCAAGTTTCCGCGCTACTGCGTGACTGAAAGCATGCACATGGCATGACTGAAAGCCGCCGTTTTGTGTGCTAAGTTTGAAAACATTTCTTGCAAGGAAAACTTGATTTATTTCATCAGGCGAAAGCATCCTTTTTACTGCAATTTTCAAATTGACTGATCTTATCGTCCTGCATCATTTGTCATCCAGCAAAAGTAATGTTCTTGATTCTTACCATATCCGTAATGACAGCTCGTTGAACAGGTCAGGTCAGGGAAAAGGACTAACTGGGATATATATCCCAATTGGGATAAAATATCGCAATTTGAATATTTTTTTCATACTTCCATATTTTCAAGCTGGCATATTGTGCTAGTAGTTCTGTTCGTTTAAAGACATACAACAGTGGTTATTGATGGGAGTATACTGCAACAACAACATCAAAAAGTATTGCACGTAATTGCAATTGCACAGAGAATAATGTCGACGAGAAAAGGTCAGCAAAATTATACAATCGTATTGTCAGTTTTGTGAAGTAGGTTCTATTTTGTTTTTGGTAGTTTTGATGCCGAAATCCGACATTGCCGTTTAGTATGAAAATCGGTGAAAATATCCCAATTAGGATATATTTCAATATCCAAACTTTGATTTAATATCTTAGGTGGGATATATACCCAATCTTAATAAATTAATGTCCTATCAATGCTCCCCAATCGTATATGTCGCTATGTAGGATCTTACTGATTTCAATCAAATTTTGTGTTCGGAGCACCCAGCTCATGAATATTTAATAGTCTTGTGACATCACGACCGCATTTTAACTACTTTACTTGAGTCGGGCAGGGGGGATAGGTTCATGGACTCTGCGTTAACTCAAGGTTACGTCAAGGAGTCCATAATTCTACCCCGCATTATGGAGCCAACCTGGCGGGTGGGCGGCAACATCAGAAGAATCCCCCACAGCTTGGCGTGTGCTTCGGCTGAGCCAACCAGAAAGCACTTGTCATTACGTTCCCTTCAAAGCACTATGAAACCTCTCGGGATCGGTCAACACGCGCCTTGCTGCAAGCCGGTTAGATCCTAACAGCGACATATCCAAATGGGGAAGCAGTTAGGATTTAATTTTAATTAGATTGGATATATACCCCACTTAGTGCTTTGCTCTGACCTGTTGAAGTTGACAAAATAATTTTCCGTTTGGGCCAGGCAGTGGAGGTAAATTTATTTTTTGACGTTAATAATGGTTTTTTGTGTCTGTGATTGAATTTTTTAGTAACGTAAGGGTATTTTTTCTGTGTGCAATTGCTGAATGGATTTTAAAATAATTATTCGATGTACCGGTAGGCATACGTGTAATCTTGAAGAAGACCTATAGGCTACTTATATTATTTTCTGGTTGTCAATTGCCACTCAAATAAATTATGAATATGAATCAGATTCAGTGACTTCATTCTTGTACATGTCTACAATAACAATGTCATTGAGCTTTGACTGCAGGTTGCTGTGTGCATGAATACATAAACCATGAATGAAAGCCGATCTGCTTCCTGGGCAACAATGTTCACTATGATGCGGACACCGACCTCGGCAATATTGTAGGGTTACTACCAAAATGTTGTCTTGTTTAGTTCAGATAATATACAATTTTTAATCTTCGGTGTTGTGTTCTTTATCGGGGAAAGGTAATTCCATTGGGTTGTCAAACAATTGTGATAACAGTTGAACGCCTCAACAAAATTGTTTCCATCGTCCACTGGTACCATATATGCAACTCTCATTTGCCTAGACTTCCTTTACAGTATTGATGAAGTCTGTTCAATAATTAGAGCTAAGCTTCACAAATTCACATCACGTATGCAACGAGAGACACATCAGAAATATATTGAACAGGACCAATTCCTTCCCTGTTTTTTAGCAGCCTTGGATGCTTTCATATTTTTTTGGTGTACTGATTTCAAAATAGCCCTGTTGTACTTCTTCCATGACATGACACAGAAAATGTCATTGAATCATGCAGAACCTGGAAAATCATGACAAGTTTTTATGTCCGCTAAATGTGACTTTCAGTGCTTTTGACATCATTTGTTTGTATTTGCCTTATTTCCCTTAGTTGTTGGAGTTTTAAGCTTTAGGATAATGCTTTTGCCAATACTATCAAATACTGGTACCATAATTCCATATCCATTCGTGTGTAGCTTTGTCAACAATCCAGCCTTTGCAGCCTTCCCATAATTCCCTTCTTCAACAAAGTGACATGGCACTGGATTTGCTAATATGATACATGTATTTCGAGTGATAATAATCAGAATTGGTATTCAAGGCTCCCATTGAATTCTATGTCTTCATCAAATTTTAACATTATTAATTATGAATGGAAAATATTTTCTTTTTTTCTATAGACCCACATTTTGGAGCCATCTTTGCTTATCTTATAGCTGTCTTCCTTTTTGAGTGGTGTTTCATTCTTTACTGTATTATAACAACCATAATCCAGTTATTATCATGGGTACATTAGGGGTTTGCACTTGCGGTATTCCCATAGTTATTACATCTAATTGAGACCAGTGTCAATCACATCAGTCAATTTTCTTGCTTGTATATTTTCCCCTCAATATGTTAATACTTTCAAAGTCCTGTCATCTCATAAAGGAAATTGAAATTCAGATTATTTCGATTCTGAAGAATAACAATTTGTTTTATTTCAAATTTCCATGTGAGCGAAATGTTTATTCTTTGTACCATTCATAACGTTGATTTGTCAAGTTTTTGTATTGGGAAGGCATTAACATTTGAAATGTGTACTTTTACTCTAATTTGGGTGGCAACATTTTCTGTGACTTCTCAGGTCTCTAATACTTGATATGTGAATGTCGATGTTTTTTCCATATGTTAGATGAAAAGTCGATGTTCGGGGGGTAAAATTTCAAACTGTTCCAGATTTTAAAAATATCATCCTAATATCTATAGGATCATTGCACAGGGAAAGGTATGTACATGTATCTCTCTGACCATGTACATGTATCTCTGACCATGTACATGTATCTCTCTGACCATGTACATGTATCTCTGACCATGTACATGTATCTCTCTGACCATGTACATGTATCTCTCTGACCATGTACATGTATCTCTCTGACCATGTACATGTATCTCTCTGACCATGTACATGTATCTCTCTGACCACGTAATACAAACATATCTGACCATGTACATGTATCTCTCTGACCATGTACATGTATCTCTCTGACCATGTACATGTATCTCTCTGACCATGTACATGTATCTCTCTGACCATGTACATGTATCTTTCTGACCATGTACATGTATCTCTCTGACCATGTACATGTATCTCTCTGACCATGTACATGTATCTCTCTGACCATGTACATGTATCTCTCTGACCATGTACATGTATCTCTGACCATGTACATGTATCTCTGACCATGTACATGTATCTCTCTGACCATGTACATGTATCTCTCTGACCATGTACATGTATCTCTCTGACCATGTACATGTATCTCTCTGACCATGTACATGTATCTCTCTGACCATGTACATGTATCTCTCTGACCATGTACATGTATCTCTCTGACCATGTACATGTATCTCTCTGACCATGTACATGTATCTCTCTGACCATGTACATGTATCTCTCTGACCATGTACATGTATCTCTCTGACCATGTACATGTATCTCTCTGACCATGTACATGTATCTCTCTGACCATGTACATGTATCTCTCTGACCATGTACATGTATCTCTCTGACCATGTACATGTATCTCTCTGACCATGTACACGTATCTCTGACCATGTACATGTATCTCTCTGACCATGTACATGTATCTCTCTGACCATGTACATGTATCTCTCTGACCATGTACATGTATCTCTCTGACCATGTACATGTATCTCTCTGACCATGTACATGTATCTCTCTGACCATGTACATGTATCTCTCTGACCATGTACATGTATCTCTCTGACCATGTACATGTATCTCTCTGACCATGTACATGTATCTCTCTGACCACGTAATACAAACATATCTGACCATGTACATGTATCTCTCTGACCATGTACATGTATCTCTCTGACCATGTACATGTATCTCTCTGACCATGTACATGTATCTCTCTGACCATGTACATGTATCTTTCTGACCATGTACATGTATCTCTCTGACCATGTACATGTATCTCTCTGACCATGTACATGTATCTCTCTGACCATGTACATGTATCTCTCTGACCATGTACATGTATCTCTCTGACCATGTACATGTATCTTTCTTGACCATGTACATGTATCTCTGACCATGTACATGTATCTCTGACCATGTACATGTATCTCTCTGACCATGTACATGTATATCTTCTTCTGACCATGTACATGTATTTCCCTTCTGACCATGTACATGTATCTCTGACCATGTACATGTATCTCTCTGACCATGTACATGTATCTTCTGACCATGTACATGTATCTCTCTGACCATGTACATGTGAGTCTCTTCTGACCATGTACATGTATCTCTGACCATGTACATGTATCTCTCTGACCATGTATCTCTCTGACCATGTATCTCTCTGACCATGTACATGTATCTCTCTGACCATGTATCTCTCTGACCATGTACATGTATCTCTCTGACCATGTACATGTATCTCTCTGACCATGTACATGTATCTCTCTGACCATGTACATGTATCTCTCTGACCATGTACATGTATCTCTCTGACCATGTACATGTATCTCTCTGACCATGTACATGTATCTCTCTGACCATGTACATGTATCTCTCTGACCATGTACATGTATCTCTCTGACCATGTACATGTATCTCTCTGACCATGTACATGTATCTCTCTGACCATGTACATGTATCTCTCTGACCACGTAATACAAACATATCTGACCATGTACATGTATCTCTCTGACCATGTACATGTATCTCTCTGACCATGTACATGTATCTCTCTGACCATGTACATGTATCTCTCTGACCATGTACATGTATCTTTCTGACCATGTACATGTATCTCTCTGACCATGTACATGTATCTCTCTGACCATGTACATGTATCTCTCTGACCATGTACATGTATCTCTCTGACCATGTACATGTATCTCTCTGACCATGTACATGTATCTCTCTGACCATGTACATGTATCTCTCTGACCATGTACATGTATCTCTCTGACCATGTACATGTATCTCTCTGACCATGTACATGTATCTCTCTGACCATGTACATGTATCTCTCTGACCATGTATCTCTCTGACCATGTA
>JAVTVY010040488.1:0-18769 GCA_036873755.1 Hanleya hanleyi | reverse complement strand
ATGTGATCGAGCCGATAGCGGGTCCAGCAAAGCCAATATAAACTTTTCCCCTTGAGCTGCGACCAAATCTTAGTTGAAGTCCCAGTATATCCAGTGACAAGGGGTATCAATAGGGAGTATCAATTAAAATGAACGAAATACTACGTATGTTAACTTAGCTGGGACAGATTGTTGTTCCTGGTTTTAATCCTTGTCGATGTGGTGATCGGATGTTTTATTAACGTCATCTCAACATTGGGATGATATACTCGTGGCTAGTGCAAATTCTACTATACATCGTATCATGGCTGGGAAAAGTTGACTTTTGATAGCATATTTATCAAGGCTACTCGACTTTCAGAATCTGTGATTTTATAGGAAATTTAATGATAGGAAATTCAATCGTTTGACGCGAAGATGTATTGGAAACAATCTCTTGTTAAGATAATAGTCTTAAATTGTCCGGCTTAAGTTCGTGTCAGTATGGACCAGTTGTAAATAAATCAGATAATACTGACAGACGGATAAAACAGAAGTAATAAGAGGAAGGGTTATGTTTCCCATACGGTGGACACCACAGTAGAAGTTAAGGCATTTATTGTTTAGGTATCTGTGGTACTAGTTTTCATATCACTTATATTTATTCTTGGTAACAGTATAGAATTCGCCAAGCACACTATTATTCGACAGTAATTGGTTTGCTTGTTTACTAAGAGAAAACAATCAGTTCATCCTAGTCCAGTGGCATTAGCTTATTTTTTTTATCAGAGAGCTTCCAAGCTGCTGCTGTCAACTGTTCTCTGGAAATAAACCGGCCGTGTGTTCTCTCTCTCTCTCATGGAGTATGAAGGCGAATATTTGAATTTTATCACATGTTACAACTATTTCCCCGCTTTAATATTATTTCGTTACATAGCTACTTCGTTGCAGGTGCCTGTAGTCGGTCTCCAACCATCATGAACTATTTGAGGATGATAGTATTGTAAATTACAAGCGTCTAGTCAGTCATTCATAATCCAGCCGTCGTCCATTAGAGAATATCCGCGTCCATAATCCAAAGACCTATTCCATTTTCCATATAACAGTATTAGCACCAAATTCAAAAAGACAATCATAGTATACAAAAACATAGGCTTGTTTCCTGCAAGAGCCTTTTTGCGCTGCACCATGTTTATTGTAAGGTATTCGTTGTATGGTACCAGTTACCGGTAAAGAATTAGAGACCGTCATTGACCATATTCTGTCTTTTCTACAAGTAGGCACATTGACGTTACCGGACACATCGAAAATGACTTGACCGTAAGGTGTTTCGTCGTGTGTTCGTTAGTTTAATTCACGAAATAGCACACAGCACGAATGAATATTATAATATATGATGGTCCGAACATTCGTCGTGCTTCAAAGAAACCCTCAAACGACAATTGTTAGAATTCGAACGTTTCACAAAAACCCCCCAAATCTCTCATCGAACAGATAAGCGCGGAGCATAGGAGACAAACCATTGAGCAACATCATTAAAAGTATATATGCTCCAAATTCGGAAAAGTTTGGTATGGAGTCGTATTTTATCACATGATCATAATGACAGAGAACAATACAACGACACAACAGGGTGGAATCTTGATAATTTTCGAGAATTTGACTTTTCGTTTACCTAAATTGGACTAATTTATTTTCCATTCATGTACGATTAACACTACCCGTTTCAGGCAGTTATTTAGCTCTCTGTATTTGTCGCTGAATACAAGAGTAGTAAAAAACAAATTTTATTTGCATAAACTAATCATCAACATAATGTTTCAGACAGAAATAGAGCACGAGCGCTTTTCACACGGAACGAAAATTGTGAAGTGCACCGATTAATCACTAAGGACTATATAAATTCTTACCCTTCAATGCAATATGTTGTTGCGCACTCGCAAAGTGTTATGCCACGAATAATTCATATTACTACGAGATCCTAGAAAACTTCCTTTCTAATAGGAGACGAGAGAGTGACACTTCATCCTGAAGTTCTGCGATCAGTTGTCTCCCACAAGGATCTATCCTTGTTCCTTTTTTTTGCCCCCATTAATGACATTCTGTATGCTTTGTATTCATTGCTAAATCACGTGCAGAAGATACCAAGATTGTACAGGCAAATTATGTCCATCAGCGATTGAAGAGAGTGAGAGAATTGAGGTGTAATGTCGCTTTCAGCAATATCTCATCCATATAGCGACGACCAAACAAAATTCTATTTATTCAAGTTAAATAACTTAGTAATCCAACACACTAAAACATACACACATTAAAATTTATGCAACAAACCGATTTCTCCCAAATAACCTAAGGCGCAGTCCTCCCTCACCCGACAAAAAAGATCTTCCAAAGTAATCGCTTGATACAAATAATTTCTTGCAATCTTAAAATCTATACAGCCTATAAGAATATGTTTCACTGTGAGATCTTCGTGGCATGGAATACACCTTGGGACTGGTTCTTTTATTTTAGTAAATGTTCGGGAGTTAATCGTGCATGGCCGATTCTACAACGCCTGATCATGGCTTGATCGAAACGTTTCTGGCTGTTCAGATGAGTATAGCCTACAGTTTTTTTGAACTCATAAAGTTTGTTATTATTCACAGCATCCCATAAAGATTGAAACAGCTTTCCCACATAAGTACAGATAGAGGGTCTGAAATCGCTATACGGGATTCCAACAGGATCAACCTCATTATGTAGGGCTGCCTTATCCATTCTATCAGCCTCAGTATTACCTTTGTTGCCAACGTGACTAGGCATCCAACAAAACATAATATCAGTCTGCCATGCCATTCAATCTGATCTCGAGGATTGTATGACATTTCTGTAAAGCAATAAAATATATGGTATCAAGTATCAGAGAAGCTTTAAAATCAGGGATTAAAACCTTGGATGCCGGTCTCGTCCGGAGATGTTTTACTAACCTTGCGAAGGAGAAACTCGCAGTAATCTACAAATATACTGCTCGCCCAGTGCTCGAATAGGGGGTGCTTTGAGAAGTCCGTATATTATGAAAGATATCTCATTATGTGGCAAAACTCCGGCTACATGTCCAAATGTCTAAAACTAGCCAACCACCCAATGGACTTGCCCTCACTCTCTGACCGTCGTCAAACGGATACAGTAGCTGCTGTTAAGTCAATGGTATGTATAAAACACGGCCAACGTACTTACGAGAACATTCACATAACCTATGTAAAAGTTTGCAATGATTACACTCAGACAGCAGTTTTATGCAACTGAGTCCTAAACAACTACAATGCCTTAACTGAGTCCCGATCTTCTATTAGCCCGACCCGTTGCAAGAAGAAAGTGGGAGCAACATGAATAGACCGTATCTTCTACAGGCCTGACCAGTTGGCAGAAGAAAGTGGGAGTAAACTGAATCTCTAAGCCTGGCCAGTTGAGAAAGAAAATTAGGAGCAAAGCGAAGAGAAGGTATCATCTACTAAGCTGGCCAGTTGCAAGAAGGAATTTGGAGCTAACTAAATGGACTGTATCATCTACTAACCTGGTCAGATGCAAGAAGAAAACTGGAGCTAACTGAAGAGACTGGATGATCTACTAGCATGCCCAGGTTCAAGAAGAATGGGGGAGCTAACTGAAGTGACTATATCATCTGCTATCCCGATCAGCTGCAAGAAGAAAGTGAGAACAAACTGAAGAGACTGTATCATCTACTAGCCTGTTCAGTTATAAGAATAAACTTGGAACTAACTGAATAGATATTTGTTCTCTACTGGCTAGAAATAATAATGTAATAACAATTAATCATTTAAGTTCGAAACTTTCAAGATAAACAGTTCAAGCATCTCACGTTCGAATTTTGTTTTGGATATTCATATATCAGATATCTCTGATAAAAACCTGATTCTCTGTCAATTCGCAGCAGATATCCCCCATAATACGTCACATCCTGGACAAAATTCGGTGGATTCATTCGGTTCACAAGAGGAGATAAATGTAAATACTACTTCAACACATACCTGCTCTGACCTGCCAACTTCACAGGAAAGAACAAGACTGTGTGAGTGTTGAAAATTGGGGCCTTTATAACCCAGAACCTGTCCAGTGAGAGCGGATCTAGACCTTGAATGAATTTCAAATCAAGTTATATCAAAGATAAGTTATTAACTAATCCGGTATAGGGGGACGTTAAATTAGATATAAAATAATAGCGTTTAGCCCGTAATTCAATATTCAGCCGTCGTCCATTAAAAATTTCCGCTTCCATTATCCAAAAACCTAATTCATATAACAGCATTTGCACCAAATTATAAGAATAAATCATGGTATACATAAAAATATGCTAGTTTCCTGGAAGACAGAAGCGGTCAGCAGTTTTCAATGATGCCGGTAACACATCATGATGTTCCAAAAATATCAAATCCGTATCGCTGATCAGTATTCTTACTTGAAGGATAGGGTAAGAATGAAGAAAAAAGAGTAGGACGAGCAGCTTTTCTCAGACAGGATAGTAAACAGGAGTATAATTATGATCATCCAAGAAACTGGTACTCATGAACTTCGAACAA
Source organism: Hanleya hanleyi (assembly GCA_036873755.1). Lineage (NCBI taxonomy): Eukaryota > Metazoa > Mollusca > Polyplacophora > Lepidopleurida > Hanleyidae > Hanleya > Hanleya hanleyi. The sequence goes on along the minus strand of JAVTVY010040488.1, from coordinate 14,231 downwards.
GAGTAGATGGTTCCAGGTGTGAAGCATACAACTACAAAGTACTTCACTAAATATTCAGATCAGCCTGTCCCAGAGAGTGAAAAAGGGACATCATCTGCTACCTTTAACTGAATCAGTATGGATAACAAGAAGCAAGAGAAACCGATCTGTCAGATGTCCACTGTAACAGACGTTTGGCTAGTAAATGTTCAAATGGACTGGAACATATTCCCATTTAATGAGAGAGATTTGTTGTTATTTGTGATCACAAACCGCTTACATAATTTCCGCAAAGCGCACAATGGATAAAATTTGCCATATGCGTCAGCTTACTATTATTTCCGTTTCCGGCTGTACCCGATCATCTAACAAATACAGGAACATGATCAAAGTAGATGCATTTAATCAAGTCGAATGTGATTGAGAATGTGTTGTTCTACTTTGCTGGATCGACAACATAATGTACAATCATGAAAGATGTGAATGGATTTTCATGATCGGTTCATGCTCACGATATCAAAGTCGTCGCGATCCGCCATTTCCAAACCGGCAACTACATGATGGAATATTTCTTTGTTAAAATTCGCACATTCACTGAACACGAAGAGATACGGATGTTTTCCTGTAATTACGAAGATTTGTCATGGGGATTATTGAGCTACTTTTCCATCACCTGCACGATGAACCCCTTATAAACGCTTATTCGTAAATATAGTAATAATCACTAGTCTATCCAGGGAGATGCAGAACATTATTAGATATTGAACTAAAAATAACGACAGCCACACTCGAATTGTGTATTGAGAGGGGGGAGGGGGAATTCCAGTCAGTTTTGTTTAGCGAATGTCTATCATAAAAAGACCAGTGGTCGACTAATCCGTAGATATTGTTTCCAGGGATACAATTACATAATAACGACAGCCATCAGAATATGGAGTATCCCCGAAGCCAGTGTCGGTGAACTGGCGAAGAGGAAACCAGCTGCATTTCTGTGTGTAGGAAAATGAGTGATGTGCAACGTAAATTACTTGCACATCACATACATCACATCACAGACATGCGCGTCTCCAGACTGTGCCGATAACTTCCACATCAAAAGTGTGGTAGAAGATGCGTCGACCATATATCAATTAATCTCCAGTATTTTGGACTGCGCATCTCCGGACTGTGCCGATAATATCAACCAAGTATCATGTGATCTGCATGAAAAGTGCTGGAGTTTTGTTGAAAGTACAAGGCGCAATAAGGGATATGAATTCGGTAGAACATTTTATCTGTCACATTCAACCAGATTCACGATCCAGGGTCAGCCATTTTGGATTTAAGACGTCATAAAGCAGCTGTTCAGAATGTCCATTAGGGAAGGAGGTTGTGTGAGTTGTTAACTGTTCTGTGACCTAATTATGTGCCACCAATCTCCTCATAATTTGTTTTTCTGTACTTGCCTGAGATGACACAAAATCATTATCAAGTGATATAACAATATGTTATATTTCTGTGTGAAACGAAATGAGTTTTTGTCCGCTTTCCAGAATTCGTCAATTCGTGTAACATATTTTAACTCTGGAAAACTATATATACTTTAGAGTAGGAAACTGACAGTTCCTATAAATAATGCAGGACCATTTCCCCGTTTCCTACTTCAAGGTATATATATTTTCTTCGCTCAAAAATCATTTTTTATGTATATACATGTATGCTCAGTAGCCAAATATCATTTCTTCATTATAAAGCCAGTTTCGCACATTGCAACACCGAAAGAGAAGGTTGGTCACCACAGGGACAATCCACTGGTGTAATACCTGTAATGGGCCGTCATATCTCAGTCGATAGATCATCGGCGCGATAAGCCGGGGTAGTGGGATCGAATCCCGCTGCCGACCAATTTATTCTTTTTCTCTCGATTACCAGTTGCGCACATTGCAACACCGAGAGAGAAGGTTGGTCATCACAGGGTTAATCCAAGGGTGTGATACCCGTGGGCCGTCATAGATCAGTCGGTAGAGCATCGGCACAATAAGCCGTGGGTTCGAATCCCGCTGACGACTAATTTATTCTTTCTCTCTTAAAAATCATTTCAAAGATATATATAGGTTTTCAGAGTGAAAAAGATGTTACACGAATTGACGAATTCTGGCATTTTATCTGGAAAGCGGACAAAAACTGATATTGTTTCACACTGAAATATAACATATGACTGCATAACTTGTTTGTACCATCTCATCAGGCACGTATTGAACAACAGGAGATTTGGAGGAGATTGATGAGGTAATTAGATCACAGAACCATTAACAAGTCACACAGTCCGCTTCTTTAATGGACATTCTGAACAGCTGCTTTATGACGTCATAAATCCAAAATGGCTGACCCTGGATCTGTGAAAATCTGGTTAAATGTGACCGATAAGATCAGACTGTGCCGATAATATCCACCAAGTCATCGTGTGATCGATATTAAAAGTGTAGGTGAAGTTGCGTTGACAACATGTCATCATTTAATCTGAAGTATTCTGAACTGTGAAGGGAAATTAATTACTCAGTAAGGAAATATCCTTCGCCCACGGAAAGGCACGTGCGCATCAGCAGACTGTGTAGGGGGAGTTGCGTTGTCAACAAATAAGGACGGACAGACAGACGGACGGACAGACTTCCTTGGCGATCGCTATATCTCCCAGGCATATTTGCCGGGGGGGGGGGGGGATGATAAAAATCGAATACTAACCAGCAGTTACGTAATAGCAACACAAGCGTCTAGTTCGTATTCAATATTCAGCCGTCGTCCATTAAAGAATTTACGCGTCCTTAATCGAAAGACCTAATTCATATAAAAGCGTTAGCACCAAATTAAAAAGATAAATCATAGTATACAAAAAACTAGGCTAATTTCCCGCAAGACAGAAGCGAGCCAGACATCATGATGTTCCAAAAACAAATCCGTATCGCTGATCAGTATTCTTAATCCCTACGATATACGTTGTAAAGACGTTATTTGGAGCATGAAATTGTAATCACCGCTTCATTTTTATAGATATAGAGGTCTAAATAAGATGTGCCGCTAGGGCCATCTGTATTTTCCTTCAAATCCAGTGAAGGTATATATCCTACACTGCGTCATTTATATAGTGATTATCCAAAGCAAGAAGATTGTCTATATAGCGTTTGGTGAATGAGAAGGAACGGTCTTTGAAATAATCTGTTTTCGCAAGCGTCTGTATATAGTCGTATTCAGATATAGGTCAGCCAAAAGGGGTGCACAATTAGTACCCATTGGAATACCTATATGCTTTTGATAAATTGCATTGCCAATTTTCACATAGATATTATTAATGAGAAATTCGAGCAACTATATAAAAAAGAAACATCCCATGAATGATATCCCTTGTAAGTAGTAGAGCTAAAGAATGTTTTATGGCTTTTGACATTAATATATCGGCGATTAGTTTTCTTGAACACCGATACTGTTAATGAACTATGTATAGAGAGTCGAGAAATTCCATCACATGTGGATACATGTCTGTACGCTATGTGACCTTTAGCATGAAGTTCTTCCGTAAGACATTTTGAGTTTTTCAATATCCACATTGTATGCCTAAGTTCTAAGAAATAGTTGCTCAATACCTTTCCCAAATTGCTTTTAAGTCCTGAAGGGCCCTCGTCAACAGGGTTGAAATAGTTTGGTGGTGCATTATATTTCACATCATACCATTATTTACTAATTTATAAAGCAGTTTTTTCGAAGAAAACACATAAATGAAAAATGCCTGGTTTGAAAATGACGTCACTGGGACCTCCTCAAACCGGCCTTCATTGATGTTTTTAGATTTTTTGGTTGGGAGAGTGTGACCCAAGGGTATGCTGTGGCAATTTTCATCCCCCTAGCGCAAGAGCTAAGCCAAATATTTAGGGGTAGTGGGGGGAGGGAGGGAGGGGGCAAAACTACCAAGTAAGACAAATCGAGTGTCAAATTCAAGTCCGGATATACCTAAAGAAATTTCCAAAGTGAATCATCAGAAACACAGCATTTTAAACTACTACAGACAACGTCAGAGCGTAGTAAAACAGAAGAAGCGCCAAATTGCATCAAATAACAAAAGTGTAGCGGAAATAAAGAAAATGCTTGAACTGCGTCATATGTTTTCATGGCGAAAGAACAGCTGACTGATGTGTGTGTACGTTCTTCAACAGTATATGCCAAGCCTGAGAACAAAACATACAAAGATAAACAATGGATGGGAATTTACTACTGCACCTTCAAAAATCTTCCAATGAAATTTAGCGAATTTGACCACGTGCATGAGAATTATTCAACAGTTGGGCACACTTTCCAGATTACAGACAGCGGAAGCTCTTGATGACGAGTAAGACACCACACTTAAAATTCGACGGGACGACAAAACAGCACGAACGTTTTATGGAGACCCAAGTTGCAGAGAGAGAGGGAATCAAGGTTTAACGTCGCGCTGCAGTTAACGACACAAGCTGCAACCAAGGACATAGCATATACAATGGAAGAGACGAAGTCAAGCAGAGGAACAATCGAGGCTTACTCTTCATCAATAAAACAAGTTGTCGATGACATTGGTCATGCGACAGAGGCTGCAACAGGTACAAATCCTGACTGATAATCTAGCCTGGTCACGATGATAATGCCTGCATTAATTGGAACAAATATGTAAAAAAAGATCCCAACGAATTCCATTGCTCCGTTCACCCAATTCGCACCTTCGCAAAAAATGCTGACAAGTTCTTTCCGCACAGAAGAATGGGACTCGCCTATGGTCAACGTTGTGTTCGTAGAATTGAGAGAGTAGGAAACAGACTTATTGTGTAGTTTATTATTTTATATAGCATTCCACAATATGCCGCTGAGGTCTGAAAATTATAGCGAATGCTTCTGGAATTTCTTAGCAACATGTTTTTTTCAAGAAGGGCTGGAGTGAGACAAGGCGTCTCACAAGGTGACTGGATGATTTTATGTGGCATTATGACGTCACCAAGCCATGTCTTTCAGAACGCAGTGATGCCTATCACTGCGTTCTGGATGATGATGGGTTTCTTAATAGGAGCAATTGGTTAGTTTGGATAGTGCCAAAGCAGTTTAAGTCATCATAGCACAATCTGAACAGGTGCTTAAGTATGATCATTTTTCCGTTCATATAGGTATATAATCAGACTACTGTGTTGTCGGCATGCGGAAATATTCCCCGATGGAAATTAATTGAATTGAGTGCGCAGCAGCTAACTAATTACAATGTGTTCGAAGTTCAGCGCACGGGCGATCACGTTTGTTATTGGTCACATCAGATCGTTCGTGCACTACTGTGGTAAGAGTAGAGCCTTCAGCCATATATTGCATGCTAACCTGCCTGCGAAATATTAAATTGGGAAATCAAATATTATTTCCAGCCTATAAATATTAATAAATTTGCGATGCTAGTTTGCAGATACCTGAAAAGGATACTTTCAATGAATCAATCAGGTAATGTCAATCGTTTAGTGTTATTTTTTTATAGAGGACTAACGTTATACCGAAAACAGGCGATACCCTAGCTAACGTAAATGCGCCGCAAATAATATGAGAACGAACAGATAGATTTCCTTTATGGGTTCCACGTCATGTATTAAACTGATCTACGTCTACATACGGAATCCAGTTTATCACGTTTAGAATGCGTTCTGGAGAACAATCAAGGCAATGATCTTATATTGATCCCAGAATTGGTTTGTGATATTGTGAAAAATCAAACCATAAGCAGCAAGGTGTGTGAGAGAGAGAGAGAGAGAGAGACAGAGAGTTAAATTTAGTGTCGCGTTCACACGGAGGAGAAACAACTATCCCTACTTCCGGGATTTTGACGAAATTTGCCATGCTTGCGGGTAGAGTAACTTTATCTTCCGGGTAAAATGGCCGATTCTAACGCCCTGAGAACAGGCGGAGGTCAATCTTCCGACAATTCAGATAAACTCTCTAAGTAAGTAGCAGAGATATAGCTACCAGTTGGTGATAGAGATTCTTATGAACCTCTAGAGGCTTAGAACGAGCTGTATTGCTGTCTGGATGTTTCTCTATAATCTTCACAAAATAGGCAGTCAATTGTGCAAGCGAACATTTGCCAAATCCACGCGAGTTTTTTGCACGCCAGTTGTCTTCAATCTTCGCTTATATGACGGATCGCCCACTGTACAGCAGGGTAGTCCCATTGGTGCTTGAATTATATGCTACCGAACGTTTTTTCGACGTACATTTCATTATTCCGCACTTTTGGTGATATTATCCAGTCTTCCGGGTGCACTTGCTCATGCTTCCGGGTAATCGATAAACATTTTCACCATTTCCAAGCGCACACATCCCCCCCCCCCCCACCCCCCTGGGTTTTCTTCAGGCTCAGCAGGTTTAACATACGCCTTCATTTACTGCATTCATGTGACCAGACTGTCATGTGAGAATTTTCCATCAGATGCACAGCGGTTGTTGTACATCACCTTTCTCGATTGCGAGAAATTGCATCGGTAAACCTAGGCCTAGACCGGTACCGGTGAGTCAGTTCTGAGCACTGACCCGACTGACGCTATAGGCCCTACTTATACTGCGATACACTCTGTCGCGTTTTATCACCGAAAAAATGACCGACCTTCTTGCTGTGGTTACGTATAATTTCACCAGGTATCAAGTTTATTTCACTCACATATACAAGCGTCAACTCCTGGATCATCATTTTCCTTCGCCAAAGCCGTGATAGAGTTCGAAACTCGTCACTTTCCAACCTGAGAAATGTTTGGCGCACGCGCAATGGGAGGCAGCTGCGTCGCAAGAGAGGAGTATTTATCATGTACAACGCTGTGCCGTGAGAAATTGCTACGTTTCGCGGTACAGCAAGACAGACTATTAATATCATGGGACATCACGATTTACAGAAGAACACGTGATAGGCTTTCATCTAATGAATATTCGTGGAATTTACATGAGGTATAAACTAATTTGAAGTGTATTGAAAATAAGGCTTGCCTTTTCATTTTTATGCTAAATGGCCCCCCCATAATATATTTGCGAAGCTCTCATTTCAATATAATTATTATTCACAGCAGCTATATACATTCTCTGAACTATCGGTGACGGAAAACCCTCCAGTGACAAGCACACCGAAACAGCCAACCAACATACCGCCGATAGGAAGAGCCCCTTCTGAATTTACCTGTTCTTATTGTCAAAGAGTGTTTGCTCGAAATTTCAACCTCAAGAGACATCTTCAAGTGCATATTGGTAAGACGATTTCTTGCAATCAGTGCGAGAAGATGTTCTCCGAAAATTTGGAGTTCCATCGACATGTTCAGCGTACCCATAGTGGACCAGTCCAGTGCAAAATCTGTTTGAAGATGTACTCTTCCCATCATACCCTGGAAAACACCTTCTAGCTCACAGTGGAAACTTCAAGTTTGTTCTGAATGGCTCACGGTACTAGGTGATTGAATCAAAATTAAGTTCTAGACGTTTTTTTTTAAACCTAATTATGCCAGCCGATGAAACGGTGGTCAGCCGGTTGGGCTATTTTTGCAATACCGGCGAGATGGTGTTAGCAATTTGGATTTCTTTCACATGTCCTGTGAGGTTATGGGCAATATTAATGGATATTCATTCATGGGAAATAACACACGTCATTTTAATCGGCTGGCGACGGTCGGATGTAGGGATGTTTATATATGCTTGAACTTTCTACCTTCTCCTATTGACCTGCTACGTTTTTCTGCATCAAACCTAGACTGGACCCAGTCCCTGTTTCATAATGTATTTTAAAGGGGAAACAAAAGGAAGTAACTATTTCAAAAATATTTTTTTCATTTTTTTCCCCCATTTTGTTTTTTCAATTTATTTATTTACTTATCAAACGTATATATTTATTAACGATTTTATTATTATTAAATAGTACATATGAAATAGAGACTCATCCAGTCTACATCAAACCGTTTGAGCAGGAAATATACATTTCCGCTTCCTGGATTAACAAACTGTAATGGTTCTCAACTGATTACGATGAACCGCCAACTCAATCGGGCAGTCCGCGAAGACATAATTTAGGGTCTAAAAAAACGTCTTGAACTTAATTTTTTACTTGGCCATTTGTCTCTAGCCTAACCAACTAGAACAAAACATTGGAAGGTGACATCAGAAATAAAATAATAATTGAAAAACATTGTAATCAAATCGGACGTCGCTAAAGTTACTTTGTTCATGTGAAGTCACAATGTCTTGGCGTCATTCCTTTCAGTTTCAATCAGATTGTGAAATAAAGCGGACACACATTGGTTTACAGCGTGAAGTGGGAAAACGACTTGAACAGTTACGTTATGTAATATATCGCACGTGCTATGAATTAAACACTTGATTCAATCACCTAGTACCGTGAACCATTTAGAACAAACCTGAAGTTTCCACTATGAGCTTGAATGTCTTTTTGCAAGGCGTTCTGATATGTAACCGAACGATTGAAATGACGACTGTTATTTCCATGAATATCCATTAATATTGCCCATAACCTCGGAAGAAATGTGAAAGAAATCAAAATTTTTAACACCATCTCACCTGTGTTGTCACGGTATCGTCATTATAAAAAAAAGACATTTTTTGGCCCATTTTCCGGTCGGAATTTTCGATTTCTTTATTCTTTTGAATTCCTCGTACAAACGGCCTGATAAATTAGTAAATAATAATCTGATATGAAATAAAATAGTTTTGTTCACTTTTCAATGCAGAAAAGCAGGAATTTTGTGGAAATATGACGAAAATATCATTTTTCTAGTTCTCCACATGGCCGCAATTTCGGATTTACCCATGATTCTCTGCTCAGTTGATTATGCAAATAGGCTCCAAAAGACCCCAGTATGATAAGCAAAGTCACGGAGTTTCAGCTCTCAGTCTTTTGTCTTTCCGGAGATAGAGAACACAGTTTGGTAGGGGGAGTCCTAATTCCCCCAGGGTTAACGTTTGTATAATCTTTTAACTTTCTAGGTAGAAGGTGTACTCCCTTGTATATTATATTTCAAATGTATTACCCGGAAGCATGAGTAAGTGCACCCGGAAGACTGAATAATATCACCAAAAGTGCGGAATAATGAAATGTACGTCGAAAAAACGTTCGGTAGCATATAATTCAAGTACCAGTGGGTCTACCCTGCTATACAGTGGACGATCCGTCATATAACCGAAGATTGAAGACAAACTGGCGTGCAATTAACTCGCGTGAATTTGACAAATGTTCGCTTGCACAGTTGACTGCCTATTTTGTGAAGATTATACAGAAACATCCAGACAACAATACAGCTCGTTCTAAACCTCTAAAGGTTCATAAGAATCTCTATCACCAACTGGTAACTGTATGTCTACTACATACTTAGACGGTTCGTCTGAATTGTCGGAAGATGGACCTCCGTCTGTTAGAATCGGTTATTTTACCCGGAAGATAAAGTTGCTCTACCCGCAAGCATGGCAAATTTCGTCAAAATCCCGGAAGTAGGGATAGTTGTTTCTCCTCCGTGGTTCAACAACAATCTAAAAATGATAGACAACATATCAAAGACCTGGTACATACATTAAATTCTATTTGGTAAGCCGATAGCTCTCAAATACTTTAAAATCAAATCTTCCCTCATCCGATTAAAAAGACATTCTAAACTAGCTCCTCGGTAAAACGAACCTCTCAAAATCTTAACATATACATCTGATCAAAGTATGTTTAACTGCGAGTTCCTGATGACATGGAATACACATCAGGGCTGGTTCCTTTTTTAATAAATGTTTGTGGGTAAGTAGTGGATGACCGATTCTACAACGCCTGATTATAGCTTGATCAAAAAGCTCCTGACTGTTATGGTGAGTATATCCTATAGTTTTCTTCAACTCCTGCACCACATAAAGATTGAAGCAGCTTTCTCACATAGGCACAGATACAAGGTCTGAAATCACTATACGGGACTCAATGATGATTAACCATATTATCTAGGGCTGCCTCAGCTTTTGCATCAGTATCAGTATTTGCTGCGATGCCAGCATGAATGGGTTCCCCCAAAAACACAATGTCAAACTGTTGAACTGAAGAACTGTTCTTAATTGTTTGAAGGCATGCAAGTGAATCTGAAAATATGACATATTGTTTTTGGTTTTTTTTGTTGAACCTAATAACTTCAAAGGTCGCCAAAAGATCTCTGGCTTCAGCAGTAAAGATTGGACTCGGACAATCTCTAAGATTTGGCTTTGGAATCAAAAATAATAACACACGCCACGTCGCCTCCATCTTTGGAAGCATCAGTACATATATAGCGTTATGCGACTTGTACCTTTCTCTCAGTAGACCAAATTCTTGCTGATAAACGAGTCTTGTTTAAGTCTCGCCAATGTAATAACTACTTGCAGTTTGTCTACCAGGTCAAAATTGCTGGCCATTTGAAAGCTGCAAGAAAGCGTTCTTCTCGTGATTACGAAATTAGGCCTACTAATTCGTCACGCTAGATGTCTAATAAATAGTGCACAAAATTGTCTGCAAAGGCAAACAGACGGTGAACATATCGACATAAATGGTTATTAGTTGAATACCTTCTCCACATACTGAGACATGTTAACCCCACTGGATAGCACATTAACCCGGGATCCTTATGATGGATTCTTACCAACAGCCTGGTTTCATATTGCGTATTGTGTCGTCCCGAGCTAAAGTATATCGATGTAACACAAGGAACTCTAGGTGTTTTATTTGTCTGGATAACAAAGGAATTGATAAGACGCTAGGACGTGGAATTGACATAGAGAAAATAAAGGTTCTAATAACCCGAAAGCAGACAGAGTCTGGTCAGTGAGTTATCACACTGTATACTTTATTCTTTGTAAGTCAACGTGATCTCGTGAACAAGTACTGGTGCATCGAACAATACTATTTGCTCCAATACAAAACATGTTCCCTTAATTCAAGTACTGTTTTCCAAAATCAGTTGTACCCTTTTGGGCTGTGATTTTATTGTAGATCTTTCAAAAAGTATTCATACACTCTTTTGGGTTTCTCCTGTGCCGAATTGCTTGAACCAAAAACAGGCAAATATTTCGCTTAAACGGCAAAAATGTAAAGTAAGATTCACATGATGGTATAAACTCTGTGTTGCATTGTAATTAGAGGAAAACATACTGCACTAGGAACGAGTCGCACCACAGCGTGTTTGGATGACCAGTGCCCATCGCGGTGCGATGGAGTGCCCATGTACGTTCATGCATCCATCTAAGGACATTTTTCTGTCGATAACTAGTCTTCATATTAAACGTTGTCTTTAACGACATATTTGGCTGGCTGAAATTGCATACTTCGCCGTTATTGATACATTTAAGCATGCAGATCATAGAGCAAAAGTCTGACAATAAGGACAGGAAAGCTTGCACTGTATATACGCCTCTGAGTAAACAGATTGTTAAAAATACCCTTTAAACATGATAATGTTGCAGCTAGCGATGACACTGCCTATATGGTTTGTACGTCAACAGTTTAAAGCTTCTAAGCGACATTTGTTTGTGACACCTACACAACTATGAGTGCTTAGGTATAAGCTGCTGATGGGAACATCTATAAGAGGCAATGTTGGTATATTTATATTTGGATCTTGGTCCTGTGAATTCCTGTTAAAGGGACCATTATATTATCAGCTAGTATATTATGGTGCCGTGTGCTTTATATTCATAATTAATATCAGAATTTCCCGCAACAACCATGCAATCTTCTTGACCGAGTCCATCGAGTTAGGCCGAAGAGAGACTGGTTTCCTTGTTCTTGTTCAGCTTTCGAGAAATACACCGAATAGAAGCGTCAGATCTGACATCCAGTAACCAGCCATCGAGCATGGTAAGTTCTGCGTCCGAAAGTCGTGGTAAGACTTTAGCCAGACATGTTCAGTTATCATGAATGGTGCCAGATTTTCTTGGGAGGGTATGCTTACTTATTAGAGCGCAATCTTGTTGATCCACTAATAAGCTTGGCATAATACATAAGCAAAGTCACTCCGAATAAAGTACACAAACGCATATTGACAGTCTCAATATTTCGACAATTTATATTTGTCATCATCAGGAGAAATTTGGCATTTTCATACATAGCTACAGAATATATACAGTTGCTGAGAAGATAACATGCTGAGCGGTTACAGTGGAAGGTTAGTTGGCTAGACAGAATACACTAACATTCCCTGACGAGTGTCAGAGCGATCAGTTGTTGTTTTAGATACAGGTAGGTGGTCAACAGACTTAAGGATTAAAAGAACAATGAATGATTACTGACAAATAGCACAACCATAGAAAAACGGTCAACAGTTTAGAAAAACAAATAAGGCAGTAACAGCACACATTTGTCGAAATGATCGTCTGGCATTATCTAAATAACTGGAGTTCTTTAGTGGCTCTAACCCCAGTATTTAACTCTGAACGATTACGGCGAATGGTCAGTGATTCCTTGAACAATAAATCATTCCAGTGATCTGCGGAATCTACAACCCTGGTGTTATTTAGAACAAACTGAGAAAGAGAAGAGTCGGGCAGATTATCAAGTCTATTGGGAAGATCAAGCAGATCATTACAATACTGAAAGTCTTCGCAGGCATAAACATGAGAATAAATTTCACTATTTCCTGTTGTGTGTTCAGTGATACGTGTTAGCAGACATCGCTCTGTTTTTCCAATATAGGATTGGTTACATCCTGGACAGGTAAATTTATAAACAACATCACTTTTTATACATAAGAGGATTTCTGTCCTTGTTATTGATAATAGCACTAATTTTGGTCGTCTTACAGTGCACAATTATAATTGCAGGTTTGGTGAGGAACCGCTTGATCTTCCTTATGTACCTCTGGACGATTCGCTTCCCTTCAGGTCCAACATATGGAAATTTCAGCCAGATTTTGGGAATGTCATTCTTCTGTTTCGGGGTAGGTGTTGTTTGAAGTGCATCTTTGAACTTTCTAATGAGACGAGAGGAAATTGAACGCGAGAATCCGTTCCAGGAGAGAAAAGTTCTGAGAACAGCCAATTCTCTATTGAATAATGCTGTTGTGCTGCAAATTTTATGAGCTCTTGTCTTATCCAAGCGGCTTTAGTCTTCCATGGTTCAAAACTGTCAAAATGAATGTATTGTCCGGTGTTGGTAGATTTCCTGTATATTGTTGTAGATAGTCTTTGGTTGACCTTGATATCGAGAAAGCGTACGTCAGTGAAGTCCGGGAATGCCTCAGCCGTAAACTTAATCTGTGGGTGAAAAACATTTAGTTTATCTAATATGATGTTGAAGTCCTCCGGTTTCGCGAGCACAAGCGTGTCATCCACATACCTGACGTAAAATTTTAGTGTGCCATCCTGGATAAGTTGTTCTATAACAGATCTTTCCAGCTCCGTCATTAGTATATTGGCAAGCGTGGGACCTAAGGGAGAGCCCATAGACACACCATCTACTTGCTGGTATAAGATGTCGTTGAAAGAAAATGGTGTTTTAGTACAGAAGTCTGTCATCAACTTTTTCAGCGTACTTCGTCTGAAGTTGGTAGTGATGATCTTATCCTTGTATATACGGTCAAGGATAATATTTATAACTTTTTTAAGAGGAACATTTGTAAATAAGGATTCCACATCAAAAGAAACAAATCTGTATCCATCCAAAAAGAGATCTTGGGGGATAGCGCGTATTCGATCGACAGCATCAAACGAGTCCTTTAGAGAATATTCATTGTCTGTCAGCGGTTTAAGTAATCGGGCAAGAAATTTTCCAACGGCGGAGTATGTAGTGCCGGTTGTATCGAAGATGGGGCGAAATTTGGGAACACTGGTAAATTCCTTGTGAGTTTTAGGAAGGCCATGGGCACGAGCTGGTCTGGTTGATTTGGGTTTGATTTCGTTGTACTCATCCTGGTTAATCTCGCCTCTCTTCTTTAAGGTTCTCAAGTATTTTTGGAACGTCCTGAGCTGTGTCAGTGAAGGGTCTCTGATTAATATACGGAATTTAAGTGTGTCACCAAAGGACTCCTCTAAGGTTGTGACATACACATCTTTCTCTAGTAACACGACCCCACTCCCCTTGTCGGGTTTCAATATGGCAAAGCGTTCTTTCAAACGTTTGAGTACACGTATCCGGTGCGAGTCTGCGGAGAGTCTTTTATCGCTGAAGTCTAACAGGTTACAAGCCATGGCTCTAATAGCATTTGTGGCTCGTTCTCTTTTCATGTACCCATCAGGGAGGA
>JAVTVY010040487.1:0-19140 GCA_036873755.1 Hanleya hanleyi | reverse complement strand
TATATATCCACCTTCACTGGATTTGAAGGAAACTACAGATAGCCCTACAGGCACATCCTATTTAGATCTATATCTCTATAAAAAATGAAGCGGGCATTCTCTCTCGTAGACTTTATGACAAAAGAGATGATTACAATTTCGACATCGTAAACTATCCCTTTCTGGGCAGTAATATTCCAGTGGGACCTGCATATGGCGTATACATATCTCGCTTAGTAGCATTTGCTAGATCCTGTGTTAAATGTGACGATTTTAATCAACGTCACAAAACACTGGTGCAGAAACTTAAAAAACAGGGCTATTCCACCAAGCGCCTACACTCAATGTTTCTCAAATTTGGCGATACATTTCGCATGCTGATAGCAAAATACGAACGTAGCGTGCAAGATCTATGGCGCTACGTTTCGTAACTTGTGTCTAATTCCGCTTAACCCGGGGCTAGGGGCCGTATGAACCCATGTACTTCAAGAACCTCATGGAACTCATATGAACAGTCACAATCAAAGCGTGACTGAGATACATCAATCTTTAGATGACGACTTTACAACGAATATTATGGATTAAGAATACTGATCAGCGATACGGATTTGATATTTTTGGAACATCATGATGTCTTGTCGGCATCATTGACAACTGTTGACCGCTTCTCTCTTATGGAGTAAGCCTATGTTTTTTGTATACTATGATTGTCTTTTTGAATTTGGTGCTAATACTGTTATATGGAAAATGGAATAGGTCTTTGGATTACAGACGCGGATATTCTCTAATGGACGACGGCTGGATTATGAATGACGGACTAGACGCTTGTAATTCGATGCGCGTCGTCGCTGGGTCGGTCGTCGACTGATGCGTGGTCTCGGTGGTGCAGGTCTTTTATTCCCTACGGTGGGTTGTGCTTTGGCGACCAAGACGCCTCCTGCTTCTTTGGCCGCCGTTTCAGTGCTTCTTTGGGTGCCATACCCCCAAGACATCACCGGCGACTTGCAGTCCACTGCGTACCGCTTGTTTGCCGGTTGCTTTCACCACACGCGTCACCAAGGGCAGGAACGTTTTGACGATGCTCCCGAGTATGTTTCCCAGCCCATGTCCTCGTTGCATGCGTTCACCACTAAAGACCGGAAAGCCACTCCCGGCCTGTTGGGCATAATAGTCCATATAGCTGCGTGCATCGCACTCGTAAGGTACTTGCATTATGCAAAGTGGGGAGCACGTGCTTGTCGGAAATGAAGTGTCAGCACCACTTCCCCTCGTTGGAATGCCACCGGTCGTCCCTTGTCATCTCTTATATCTACCGTGATCGTGTTGATGTCGGTTTGTCGTACGGGTAGGTAGAGCATGTGGGTGAAACTGTGGGTGACTTGATCTCTATACGCCTTTTTAATGTGGACCATCGGTAACAGAGGTTTGTTGATATCGCCCACTGTGTGGTTGTCCACCACGTCCGAGTAGACGTAGAGTCCGTTCATATCCGACTTCATATCCATCGGGATCTGGTCACGGTCCTCAGATGGACCCGTGTAGGTCGGGTGAGCGAGACCCAGCATTTGCTGTAGGATAGGACTCAGTACGACACTCACGTTGGCGGTGAGGAGGATCAGTGCTTTGCCATTGTGTGCGTTGTAATCGAAGTTCACCTGATTCTTGAAGGGGAAGGTTTTGATGGATTTTGAAGTATTCGTCACCTCCCGTAGAGCCTTATAATGCAACAGCCTTGTCAGCCCCTGTATGAACTCCTTGGGGTTATCGTATTGGCGTTCGGGGAGGGTAAGTCGGGTGTTTTTTTCCTTCGTATGTCACCTCGTACCACACTTCATTGGCTCGCACGTTGTACCACGACTAAGGGTATTGGATATCCACGAGTCCACATTCCCATCGTCCAGGTAAATGCAACGGTTGCGGTAACTGGGTCACGTACTTGGCCAAGGTGTTGTCAGGAAACACATCCAGCGAACTGTTACTGGGGAGGGTGAGGTAAAACATGGCGACTGAGCTGGCCTGCTTCCGCTCCCGGCTTTAATAGGGGTCCCAGGCCTCGGGCGCTAATCGTCGTGATCGTCGCGGTGACTTAGATCTTGATGGCTGTAGTTTCAGGGGGTGGCGTGGTAAAAGTGGTGAAAAATCAGGTGCCCGCCGTGGTGGTGTTTTGGGGGGTGACTTCGGTTCCCACTCGTCTTCCCAAGGTTGTCGTGGTGCACGACTCGGTGAGTCACGCTGCATCCAGGCCCAGCGCTGGGGATTCCCCACCAATTCCTGTGGTGCATGCATGTCTTTCAAGCCTTGAGCAAAGACCTCCCATCCTCGAGCTTCCGTGTGCGACCTGCGTTGACGCATTAGGTCATTCACTAAATCCGTCATGTGGGTACCGGGGACCACCTGATTCTGTATCAGTAGTTCTCCTTTATCATTCCAAGTCATGTTAGGATTCTGTTTCATCCGTTGTAATACCAGGCCAGCTTGTTTCTTGAACCATGCAGGTACACTCTTCAGCACTTCGTCTTCCGCCCACTGTGGGGCTGTGGGTGGTACCCCTGGTAATGGTGGCTGTTGGAGCGGTGCTGAGGTCGGCGGTGTGTCGCGTGGTGGTGGAGGTGGTGCAGGGGCAGAGAGGGTTTTGTATTGGTCCATGAACGTCATGTACCGTTGAAGCGTCTCATTGTACCGCTGTACTTTCTCGCTGTCGCTTAACCCCGGTCTTTGTAAGATCTGTTGCATCTCTTCATCGAGAGTGTTTATCGTCTTCACCGTAGGTGGGACAGGGTAGGGCGATTGAAGGTTTTGGAGGAACCGTGGTTCGACGAGGACCATTTTTTTCGTGTGGTTCATTGTCGGCCGAAGAGTCCACCCAATACTGGACCCAACACGGAAGCGGTCAATTGTGCTAAGATGGCCCCGAGGAAGCCGCCTTTCTGTAACATCTTTTTCTTTTGTGTTTGAGAGACTCGCTTCTAGACTAGGGTTCGGAGACCTGTCTTATGCTTGGCCAACTTGGTCTTCTGAGCCGGAGTCAGTGGTACGTTGCCTTTTAACAGGTTGTACCCGATCTCGCACAGACAGCGTACAAGGTCAGGGTCCGCACCGCGTACAATGGTTCGAACCAACTCAGGTGGAGCCGTCTTCAATACACGGAGCGTCGGAGCGTGCTTCCGTACTCGCGCAGACATCATGTACAACTAATGCTAGAACCCACAACTCTGCCCTTTTTATCTACCTACCTCCTGAATATCGAACAGAGACAAAGTCAACCATGATGTGGTATTAATTCTTTTTATTATCCCCATCATCAAACACACGCACCCCAGCTGGGGGAGCCACTGTGGATGGGTTTACATTATTTTTGCATGTACACGTGGTGGGTCTCTCCGGGAAAGATGCCGGTCCGTAGTCGAAGATGGTCAGGGGTGGCTTGCTTGAGGTCGAAGAGCATATACCCGTGCTGAGGGGTTGTGGCATCTTTAAAGGCTTCCAACGCCAACGGTGTGCGGCCGGGATACATCTGTCTCGCCAGGTGCAGCAGTTGAGTGGTATCTCTCGGGTTTTTGAAGACCACCAGGTAGTGGGCATTTAAGCTGATGTTCCGATGTTCTTTGTTTTTACTGAACAGATTCTGCACAACGTAGATGATGCTGAGCCGTCGATGATGGCTGCCTTTGGTAAAGTTGGGTGACCCGCGTATCCGTCTCCGCCATGAGATCATCCAGAACCACTAAAGTATCCGGTTCCAAATCGGCCAGATTGGGTAGGCCTTCCACGAACATGATGTGGGGCATTGCTGCCTACGCTGCCTGCCATTCTCTGTAACACCACACGACTCGAGCAATGGGTGGGGTGATCATGATGTTGAAGGAGCTTCCTGACGAAGTGCGTTTTGCCGGAGCCCGTCGGTCCTGCGATGACGCAAGTGAAGGGATGCTGCCACCGAAGGTCCATGGTTGGAGGTGTATCCGCTGTCGTGGTAACCCGCTCTTGTAAATTTGGTACGAGTGAACTGGAATGGTGATGGGTACAACGTCGGTCGTCGTTGTCTGTTCAATGTGAGTGATGAAATCCGGTGGGTTTTCAGACGTAGTGGGTGTACTTGATGTAGGTGTGGACTGTATACTTGATGTGGAGCTCGATGTGGCTTGTACACGTGGTGTGGTGGTGGTGATGACTGGGCTCGATACGGGGTTGACTGGTGCTATCTGTAGACTGGTTTGACTGGTGGCTGGAGTTCTAAATTGGTTAAGCAGAGTGCTGACGTAGGCTACGTCGTAAAACACACCTCCGTACAACACACTCAGCAGGGTTAGCTTTGCGCGTTTTGGGAGACGCTATGTTCAGAGGCAGCTGCTGTTTGTCCATAGCACCGTGGTCGAACGTGGAATGAAGGATGACGGCAGTGGTGGCTGGCTTTATAGTCGTTTCACCTGGTTGGAAGCGACCCAGGAATTGAAGGAACTGGGCCAGCCTTGCCATTTGACGTAATGAAACAGTTTGCCGCGTCGACGTTCCGTTTTCAAAATCTGCTCCACCGTGTAGTAGTCTTGCTTTGTTTTTACGACAGGCTGTAATTCTTTCTCGTAAAACGTCCCTAGCAACGATTCCCCTTGAAGATCTTCCAGTTCATAGACTCGCTGCTGTCGGGGTAGGCGCCGTTTAATCAGGAAGTGCACATCGCTCCAGTTGGGCAAGTAACTTTTCTCAAATTGACCTTTGAATTTACTGATCCGTACAGGGTCCCCGACCGTGAACGCCTCCTTCGGCGTTCGCTGCGATTGCCTGGGATACAAGACACGCCGGACTTGGGCTTCATTGCGTTGGGTCACGGTAATGGGTGCTCTCTCTACACTTCGGTGATAGGCTCGATTGTAACCACTCACAAGTTTCGGGAGAACATCGATGTACCGCCTTGTATTCTTATAGGTGAAATATTTAATCATGCGGCCTTTGAATGTCCTGTTGAATCTTTCCACCACGGAGGCCTTGGTTTCGTTGTACGTGTGGAAGAAAAACACCTTCTGGGCTTACAGAAACTGTTGGAACGATCTGTTGAGAAATTCCGTTCCTTCGTCGGTTTGCAAATACATGGGTTTGCGCCCGGTCTTGAAGATGTCCTTGAACGCCGCTACGAGATTCGCCCCCCGTTTTCGTCCGGATGGGTACCACCCACGCATACTTCGACAGGATATCGATGCACGTCAAGATATACCGATTCCCATCGTTATGTTTGGCAAAGGCGCTCATATCGACCAAATCTGCTTGCCATTGGACTTAGATAAAGGACTGGACATCATTAATTTACCTCGAATCCTGAATGATCCAGAGGTACGCAACGCTGTACCAAACTATTTTAAGTTCACAGAACCTCCTTGCATTTCATATAACTACACTAAATCTATAGCCACCAAAATATTCAATTACTCCAATGCTGTCAAGGAATTTGACTGGAACTTATACACGTCAGGAGGCTATAGTTGTGATTGTGAATTGTCGAACTTTATCTATATACCATGCAAACATATTGTGACTGGTGACCTTGATGTGGTGAGTGATAAGGATCTGAAATTACTCCTGATGAAAGGACCTAAATATAGAGAGCCGAGAAGAATAAATCTGAAGGCGGACCAGAAGATAGTCCTCTCTGCATTAGAACAGTACGTTATTGATTGGTCTAAGCGAGAAAAAGTTGAACCTACAGTACTCGCTGATTGGCTGGACCTCACCAAGAACAAGGTCCTTGAAACAATCCGCCATATTGACAGAAATACTCTTCCCTAAGCAAAACAAGTACTGAGAAACCTCAATTCGCAAGAAGTTCTAGCAAATCTCCAGAGTAAATTCGTCATAGTACCAGCAGACAAAGCTCCGAATAATATAATATTCATATGTAAATATTACTATTACCAGGTGCTGGTTAAAGAATTGAGTGTAGACATATCTTCATCAAACACGTCTACTTACTCCCAAACTGCATTTACTCTGGAAGATTTATTTAACAATCACAAAAAGTTTCTCAGGGAAAGAGGTATTTGTCTTCCAACCAATCATAACGACATACCAAAGATATACTGGACTCCCAAAATGCATAAATCACCATACAAAGCTAGATTCATAGCTGGTTCTAGAAGCTGCACCACCAAGCTTCTTTCAACCCTATTGACGAGGGCCCTTCAGGAGGTAAAAGCATTTTGGGAAAGGTATTGCGCCACTATTTCTAAGAACTCTGGGGTTGAATGTATGTGGATATTGAAAACTCAAAATGTCTCACGGAAGAACTTGATGCTAAAGGCCCCATACCGTACAGACATGTATCCACATGGGATTTCTCGACTCTCTATACTACAATCCCTCATCAGGACCTTATTGACCGTATAAGTTCATTAATAGTATCTGTGTTCAAGAAAACTGATCGTAGATATATTAATGTCGGAAGCCATAAAGCATTCTTTAGCTCGACTACATACAAGAGATATCATTCATGGGATGTTTCTTTGTTTATAGAGTTGCTTGAATTTCTCATTAAAAATATCTATGTGAAATTTGGCAACACAATATATCAGCAGCATATAGGTATTCCAATGGGTACTAATTGTGCACCCCTGTTGGCTGACTTGTATCTGTTCTCTTATGAATATGACTATATGCAGGCGCTTTCAAAAACCGATCCATTCAAAGCCCGTTCCTTCTCATTCACCAAACGCTATATAGACGATCTTCTCGCTGTGGATAATCGCTATATAAATGAAGCAGTGAAGGATATATATCCACCTTCACTGATTTGAAGGAAACTACAGATAGCCCTACAGGTACATCTTATTTAGATCTCTATCTCTACAAAAATGAAGCGGGCATTCTCTCTCGTCGACTTTATGACAAAAGAGATGATTACAATTTCGACATCGTAAACTATCCCTATCTGGATAATAATATTCCAGTGGGACCTGCATATGGCGTATACATATCTCGCTTAGTAGCATTTGCTAGATCCTGTGTTAAATGTGATGATTTTAATCAACGTCACAAAAACATTGTTGCAGAAACTTATAAAACAGGGCTATTCCACCAAGCGCCTCCACTCAAAGTTTCTCAAATTTGGCGATACATATCGCATGCTGATAGCAAAGTACGAACGTAGCGTGCAAGATCTATGGCGCTACGTTTCGTAACTTGTGTCTAATTCCGCTTAACCCGGGGTTAGGGGCCGTATGAACACATGTACTTCAATATCCTCATGGTGCTCATATGAACAGACACAATCAAAGCGTGACTGAGATACATCTTTTTTGGATAACGACTCTAAAACGAATATTACGGATTAAGAATACTGATCAGCGATACGGATTTGATATTTTTGGAACATCATGATGTCTTGCCGGCATCATTGAAACTGTTGACCGCTTCTCTCTTGCAGGAAACAAGCCTATGTTTATGTATACTATGATTGTCTTTTTGAATTTGGTGCTAATACTGTTATATGGAAAATGGAATAGGTCTTCGGATTATGGACGCGGATATTCTCTAATGGACGACGGCTGGATTATGAATGACGGACTAGACGCTTGTAATCTAGTCCTCCCACGATGACCCGGTTCCGTAGAAAATGGCGACGGGTAGCACGATGTAAGGTATAGGTGTCTTGTTTTCTTAACCAATCTCGGACTTGGGCACGTTCTATCCTCTGGGGTTTGGCCGCTCATAGAGAGCCGACAATGCACTATAGGCCGCCGGACTATCGGGACTGTAGTATAAGTTATCCAACACCTTCTCCCAGCTCTTCATGTTTACAAATGATGATGGACCCTGGCTCTATCGTTTATTTATAACGGGTATATCTTGGGCCGGAGTTTCTTTCTGATTTTATTCGTTGGCTTCCGCCAGCACATTGTCCATGGTAAATGACCAGTCCAACTCGTCTGATGACCGCTTGATAAGCACTTGATCCACATCTGCCACGGCATCTTCCAACGCAGACCATAGATCAGGGTGAATCATTTACTGGGCCACGAACGCTCATTCCACGAGGGGACGACGGAACAATGTAATGAATGTGGTCAACTCTTCAAACGACCCAGTCAGTTAAGACGGCATCAGAGTTTAATTCATACCCCGTCTCTACGGTTTGGGCGACAATTTCCCACTAAAGAGGAGCCGCGGAAGGTCAGACCCAGTGAAGATGAGCCCGGGAAGACGAATGCCACTGATGATGCGATCACAGAGAGCCCGCCTATACCCACAGTTCAGAAGAGCCTAGATATCCAACCAGTCCCTAGCATTACTGTTGCCAGTCATACGCCTGACGACATCGAAAAGTTTCTGAAAGATGCAGTGGATGTTCCTAGGGATCTGTTACAGGACGCCCATCCAGTGAGTGACATCGATCGGCGTCGTTGGCCCATGATACGACACTGTTTCCACCCTCATCGCCCTATTCAAGATATCTACAATTTCCCACTGACCGACCTCACCCGTCTACACAGCTACGTGGAAGCCATCTTCAACGATCAAACTACGGCCTTCAAATTGTATGTCGCTTTCGGGTACATCTTACGTCATAAAGAGACGGAGCAGATACGGTATTATTATGCCAGTGCCAACAACCATGTGTTTGACCAGCCGTTCACCATCATTAACCGGAGGTCACTAGAGACGATGCTGGAGAAACTGGACACCGTGGATGCCTTGAGATCGGCACATCGTCAACGCCCCAACACACAATGGGTGGTAGAGAGCGTCGCCAATGTCACGTTTTTCCTTACCAAGCTGACCGACCACCCCCATCGGCTGAACGCGTCAGCCGTGCACTGATGAATACCATAACATGCCGTATATACTCTCTATGTCTACATGCTGATCGTTGACTTGAGTTCAGTAAACACTTGTATCTGTGTTTGATATTTCAATATGTTTTGCTGTGAACATACTAAACATACCCAGGGCGGCTCCCCCAGCCTGGGTATGATGTAACATTGGGGATAATAAACTGTATAAACATTGCTGAACTTGTTGTTATTCACGACAACCGCTATCCGCTATACTTGGATGAAATATATACCCCGATGTGATATTGTGCCCTTGCACACTTCCGGTTTCGGAGGTAGTTTTAGTGAAACCGGAAGTGCGCAGAACCCACACCACCAAACCACAATCATGGGCCCATTGTGGTTGTGGGCAAACACACCCCCAAAATGCCTGCTTTCTATACTACGACCAGATTGCGCATGCGCAGACTATACGGATGAACCATTAGTCCAGTCGGATGCTGCTTCACGAGAGCTTCAAAATAAGACCTCATACGACTCCATAGGACCAATAGTGACCCATGTCGGCCCCAAAATGTCTATTTCCATACACTTGGTATACTGCGCATGCGCAGAATGAAGTTTTACGTCACATCCACCCAGTCGGATGCTCCTTCACGAATGCTTCACATCGATACCGCACTCGACCCAATCAGACCATTAGGGGCCCCGGTAGGCCCCAAAACGTTCCTTCCAGTGCACTTTTCCCACAATTCCCTGTCTGTGCATGCGCAGAATGTTGAACACGGACGACACACTAGTCCTGGGGGATGCTCCCTCACGACTGTTTTACATTGATACCTCACTCGACTCCATCGGCCCAAAACGTCTATTTCCATACACGTTGTCCACTGCGCATGCGCAGAATGACGCCAGTTCCACGTCACGCCAGCCCCTCGGATGCTCCTTCACGAATGCTTCACAGTGATACCCCATACGACTCCATAGGACCAATAGTGGCCCATCTAGACCCCAAAACGTCTATTTCCCTATACTTTGTCCACTGCGCATGCGCAGAATGACGTCAGTTCCACGTCACACTCAGCCCGTTGGATACTCCCTCACGTATGCTTCATGTTGATACCTCACTCGACCCAATCGGTCCACCAGCGGTCCCTACAGATTACCGAACATTCTCACGAAAACCCATGGTTTTGGAACTACTTTCGGTCCGCGGAGGCAGACCGCATCACCGCCAGACCGCATCACCACAGAGGAATACATCCCCCAAGGTTACGCCCCATTCATCCAGACCGGAAGTGACATCATACCTGCGCACAACACTCCTGCGCACACCGCCCCATGACCGCCCCATTTTTTTTCTGCGCATGCGCAGTTAGGCGCCAAAGCGTTTAAATCAGTAGAGCCTACTACTTAGATCTTTCGTTCAATGTATACACTAGTCACATGCTTTCTTCTCCTTTAATACTGGGTGATTATGAGCAGTACCTAAGTGGAACTTATATAGTAGCAGAATTTTCAGGTCAGTAATGCAAAGTCATTAAATGAGCAGTTAAGCAAGTCAATAACTGACAATTTTCTTCAGCAAACTGATCAGTGATGTGCTTCTTCTGAGCAGTACTGCTCAGTTGCTGTGATGAACCGTTCAGTTGTTGAGTGTACGGAACTCTGCAGTTACTGCTCAGTATTGCACGGTCAGCAACGAGTCGGAACTTCTCAGGACTCTCTCTGATCATAAATGCTCAGCTACTTACAGTATAGATCAGTCTGAAGATTGCCAGTGTACTTCTATGCCCGTACTGCATTATTATGAATGTATTACCTTTGGCGGTGAACATATTTGTGTCAACTGTAACTACATGAAATGTGTGTAGATGATGGTTTCCTGTTGATGCTTTCAAGGTATGAATGGTAGAAGGCACCCCGACTTCCAAAGTGACCTGAATTCCAACCCTGACAGTATGAGACGAAAGAATTTCAGAGTGGAGTCGGACTATCTGAATCCTTCGCGTAGTGACATGGACGTCTATTGTACAATCACCGATAAAAGTCCGCGCCAGTCCGGCCTACAGCTGCAAACTTTGCAAAACCCCACGGAACAGTCGACTTGGGATTCTGGAAAGGGAACCAGTGACTCAGGTGGAAGCAACGCCAATGTCGAAGCGCCACCCGTTATGTGCCCAATGACACTTGTTCATGCCGTGTAATGGTCGAAACTTCACTAACCGTAGTCAACCGTTCCTGTAGCAGACAATTCATATTCTATCAAAGACTAGAAGCACTATTGTTAGAAATCAACTTTGCCGTTGAGGAACGTTGTTAAACTGGAAAGGACGATAAACAGTAAAAATGTATAACATAACGTTCCGTGACGTAATCGCAGCGGCCTTATATAGGATTTTCTGGTAGGGCTTGACCCAAGAATATATTGTGGGAAATTTAGGCCCCTTGGTTCGAATGGGAGAAAATTATTTCGAGGCGGAATTTGGGGGCACATGCCCGGTAGGGTTAACAAGATCCTTTCCTCCAGGACGAATTGTTATATGGTGTAGCTCATTTGATATACAGTCATTACTGGTGACATATCTGCAATGTTGCATTTCGCGACCCATGTATATTTATTGAAGGATTCTTAAGAGGGACAATCTGAGTTCGAAGTTGAACTAGAATTTTGAACATGAATTTCTCTATCTGTAATTTCAGAACGGTGATTTTAGTGAACAAGTAACCATAAGTTCCTCATAGATGTAGACTGGTGAGATATAGGCGACTAACTGAAAATAAGATAAAAATATTCGAGACTGGACAGGGGTCGATTTTTCAGACATATCTTAAAAATAAATGAGATCAGATCTATATATCTATGTACATATGCCTGCACGATTTCCATTGTGTTATCGTACTAATTCAAAGAGGTCAGACTGTACCAATATCTACTGTAACAAGTCAGAAAAGTAATTATGAAATGGACTGGTTTTTTTTAAGTGCTTATTCGAACGGAGTATTGTTTACGGCACGATATTTATCCCAACCTCCACCAGGTGCAAAGGTTAAGGGGAGGTAAGTCTCAACAACAAAACGATGCGGCGTGGACAAAGTAACAAACATACTACATGCAGGACGCGTCACGTTTTTTAAGATTTGTCTTTCATATTTTCATGAATTTTTATCAGTTGTGAAGACAGTAGAAAAGTTAGTTATAGTTATATTTACATTGATAGATTTTATATTATTTATATCGGTGTTTCTTTAAAAAGATTGTGTAGACATGCTAATACTTCAAAGATACATCAAATTAGTTGGTTTATTTATTTACATTATGTTTTGGCTCTGGCAAAACTTTCAACCAGTTGAAGGTTATCAACAATACACTCCAGATAACATGACTAGATGAAAAGAGTTTAGATACGCTATATCTCCTATCTAATAGCACCGTTGAGTTCGGTCAATACTTGGATGGGTGACCGGGTTCTGTACCGGCTGGGCTGATCAGTGTCCAGGATAATAGAAACTGTGGGCACTCTCGTGTCCTGACACATGCAGGCGCCGTCGTGATATGACTGAAAAAATGTTGAAAACGACGTTAAATCATACTCACCCTAACAACACATAAACTAGTATATGTAGCCCAGTTAACGTCAGAAATAAATTGTGAACGGGATTCTGGTTCTTGTACATATGCTCATATATACATTTTTCAGGGCTGCTATACGAAAATTAATATTTCCCTCGAAGTTTGTTTCATGTACGTTGTAATTCATCTAAGCATATATGTATATTTCGTTTATAGTATTGTGTATGTTTTGCCTGATGACTTGCATCTTTTAATGTTCATTATCGATGTCAATGAAATATTAGTTCCACAAAATAATCATCAGGTCTGCTCTTTTTTTCTTTTTAATATGTCCAGGTAATATCACGAGGGATATGGTGACATTGAAAACATGAGATTAGTTTTGATTTAAGGTCTCATAGTAGTATATAAAACACCGACTCTTTCGGACAAATGAGGCTGAGGCTAAGTCACGCGGAGATGACGTCGCGATGACGTCAGGAATGACGTCACATCCGGTGACGACACTTCCGGGCCAAAGGTCACTTCCAGGTCAAAGATCATTTTCGATAACATCACTTCCGGTCACGTAACGGCCCAGCAGGAGTAACCTGCCCCTAAAGAAGATCGTACGCTGCAGTGATTTCAATGTTAAACCTAATGGGGAACCCACGCATGGACATTTACGGTATAGGGTGTGGCCCCTTGTTTTCTTTGTCTCGAGATGTAGAACACGATAGAGGGGTCTTGAGGCCAGGTTGCTGAGATGGACATTTTGGGGTCTGGGTGGACCACTATTGGTCCGATTGGATCGTGTGAGGTATCAATTTAAAGCACTCGTGGAGGACCATTCGAATGAATCAGTATGGGTGGAAGTTACGTCATGATGCGCATGCGCAGGCAGGGAATTGTGGGAAAAGGGCATTGGAAGGGACGTTTTTGGGTCGCGGTGAACCCATAGTGGTCTGATTGGGCCGTGTGAGGTATCAGTTTGAAGCACTTGTGGAGGAACATCCGATTGGATGGATGTGGAATGGAAGTTACGTCATTCTGTGCATGCGCAGACGGGAATTGTGGGGAAAATGGCACTGGAATGGACGTTTGGGGGCCTGGGTGGGCCAATATTGGCCTATCTGAACGCCTTAATGCCTATCCTAACGCCTTAACGCCCTAGCATACCAGTGTTTTATCTTTTGCGCGAGATTGTACCATGCTATTATATAATACTAACTTGTGGTTGTATGTATCAATCCATTCACACCAGGGAATAAAACATGGTGGTCCCCGATAATGTCATCGCTCTTCACCGGGACATTCATTGTACTTGGTGTTTAGCTGGGAAAACTCCTGTTTTTTAGGTCCGGCTGCCTGGTAGAGTTACCTGTGTGTGCGTGTGAGGACAAGCTCGGAAATGACGTCATCGCACTCTATAGCCCGTAGGGCATAGGGTACACCACGGTGCGGGTGCATTACAGGTGCGTGCGCATATGTGCGATGACGTCACTTCCGAGCTCCAAGAGCTTCGATTCTAAGAGCTCCGAGCACTTGTCTGGTCCATCCCACAGCTCCGAACTCTGTAGTTTCTTGAAGGGCGGCTTCTGATTGGACGAGAGCAGCCGAGAATACACCTAACGGACAAGAACGAATATGACAGGTACAACATTAAATGGGTGTACCACACATGCGTTAAGGCGTTACGATAGGGCGTTACGGCGTTACTATAGCGCGTTAAAGCGTTAAGCTAGGGCGCTAAGGCGTTAAGATAAGGCTTTAAGGCGTTGAGACGGGCGTTAAAGCGTTGAGACGGGCGTTAAGGCTTTAAGATAGAACGTTGAGGCGTTGAGACGGGCGTTAAGGCGTAGCGACGGGCGTTGACAGGCGTTACTGCAAACATCTCCTGAAAAGATATGCATGTGACGGGAACTGTATACCTTGGTAAAAATAAGACTTCAGATATTTAATTTTATAAGTAGAAGTGATAAATTCACCCTAGGAATATTTTTTTTTGAGAAAATGTGTATTAATAAAGCTCTTTTACTGAGAAGATTTAAAAAACGCACTCGTGATTCCGTCACGATTTTTTGGTGATTCCGTCACGGACTAGATTTAACCCCTGTGATGATCCAATCGCGTTTTTCTCACGAGGAAAAAAAATCTTATCATCCTTGGGTACTGTATGTTATAGTCCATGGGCCCAGGCATATATCGGTACCATCAGAGGAAACCAAACTTTAGGGCTACTAAGTTATTGGTAGGGACTATATGATTATTTCAATATGTGATAACCGTTCCAGAAGAGCAGCTTAGTGTATATTTTGCATTTTTACCATTTTACCATTCTGAGATATTGACTTTTTTGGGGAAAATCACACAATGGACTACTGACACATCCCATGAAGGTAATATCATTCAATAACAGCTCCGGATATCCAGAATTGTTATCTGCACAGTTACAACAAGCATACTTCCCATCTTGAGGCACATGCTTTAGTTTGGTATTCAAACGGCTGATTTGCACGCTGGATTTTGTGAAATTTTGCGGATTTATTATTATCATTATTTACGGAATGTTGTGTGTCCCATATGATTGCCACAGTCCTAATGGATCAGCTACCCATATGTACCTTGTTTGCAGGGAAGCACAAAGGAGGACCATCCAGCTGGTTTCAACAAAGTTGTAGAATTTTTCCTTCCCATACCCCCGAAATGCACATTGCGGCTGAATATATGAAAATTACAATGTAGCTCAAATTTGATATAATCTTTCGCCCCACCAGAAATGTTTCAGGTTGTGCACACTGCAAAGTATATAAATGTATTTTATAATGTCATAAGTGTATTGTATAATAAATACTGGTCCTAGGGGGCCACACCTGCAATAACACTGGTGAAAACCCAGACTCCCAACCATGAAAACAAAACGGGCAAGTAGGAGTCTGGGTTTTCACCAGTGTTATTGCAGGTGTGGCCCTCTAGGACCAGTATTTATTATACTATACCTCGAGGACTCTGATGCTGATAACAGTGATGAAGACTAGACTACTGATCCATGGTGTGAATGTTTTGGCACAATCACATACATTCATGGCTACAAATATGCATGAGTAAAACATAGTACATAAACATGCCACAGTAGCGTGGTGAAATTTGGGTTATACATAAATTTCACTTTTTGGACGCTTGTTGGAACTAGGGTAGGGGAAGGACAATTCCTATAACTGTGGTAAAAACTTGTAAAATGTTCATAAATGTTTTCCTCATACAACATGTGCATGTTGTAGGCTACTGCGGTTCAGTAGCACTCCCCAGGGAACTTGTATGACAATATTATAAATTAAAATGTACTGAAAATCACATAATCAACAACATTTTGATAGGCCCTATTGTTCGCCCCTTTCTGCCATAAAACAAATTCTGCCTTCAGGAATGACAGAAAGGATTATTCGGATGGTATAAATAAAGCATTTCAGACATGTATTTGTGGTTTGTAGTTCATTCTAGCCCCATGTGGAAACAGCAATTGCATCATTAGTGAATGTTTCCGAGTTTGCCTTTTCGCTTTCATTATGCGGAGGGTGGGTACATTCCAGAGATGAAAACTACCAATAAGCTGCCAGTCTGCAATGGTTATCACATCAAAATATGATCTATATATATACACCAATTAAAAAATCATAACTAGGATTGGTTTCCTTAGATGGTACCGACAAGTGGAATTTCTGGTCTGGGCCCATGGACTATTAGTAAGAGATGGCATATAAGAATAATCAGATTGAAACCGAGCAGCAAAAAAATAGACAAGCAACACTAGTCAAGAGTCCTGTCCGTTTCGGGTGATTCCGTCACGAACATTTCGAGGCATAATTCACTGGAAATGCTGGATCATCTGTAGATTTTTCATGGATCCGTAAACAGATTTCATATAGAATATCAAACGAAACATAGAACTATATGGGTATGACCACAGAACTTCCGAGTACATGCATGGCTTTGAATAAAACTAGAGCCTATGGGCTTTAATGAGATCTGGTAGCTGGGTTATTGGGGGATAAGTTTGTAATGAAATAAACGCACAATTATATATTTAATTTCAAGTTAGGCACAGGTGGCACCAGGCACGAATGTATGTGGCTAAAACGCAATCACAAGTTACGTCCTGTGACAAGGTATATGAAGGGCCATAAACGCATCCTTTGAACGTTTTAACTTCTTAAACGTTTAAAAATTGTAAAGCTTTAACAAGTTTAAACGTTTAAACTTGAACCAACCAATCAGATGTTATGAACTGACATTTTTCGTGTTAAAAAGCAAACGTTTCCAGTTGTAAATTCGCGACTTCAGACGTTTCCTGTCAAAAGAAAAATTCGGTCTTTTAAAGGTTTCCGGTTAAAAGGATAACGTTTCCGGTTGTGATCGTCCAATCAGATTTTTTATTTGGGCCGCGTGTATTCCAACATCTACACCAACACGTGCAAATCTCCACTGGCAAACGTTTCTGGTATGTAGTGTATTTTAATCAATGAAAACCGTTCTTACAAATTAGGTTTTGGAGAATATCTTTGGCACCGGGACAATTTGCGCAGGACATGATGCACGGTGGGCATGAGGAATACAATATGCGCGAATATTTGTAAGGGTTATTTTGATTGGTTCAAACAGACTACATAGCGGAAACGTTTTGCCAGTGGACCTATGTTGACGTTGGGGTTTGAACATACGCGGCAGCAATAAAAAAAATCTGACTGGACGATCACAACCGGTAACGATTTCCCTTAAACCGGAAACGTTTAAAATTCTCGAATATTACTACTGGAAATGTTTGCCTTTTGACAGGAAACGTCTAAAGTATTGGACGTTACAATAGCAAACGTTTGCTTGTGGACAGGAAAGGTCTTCCAAATGTCAATTCATGACATCTGATTGGTTGGTGCAAGTTAAACGCTTAAATTTATTAAACGTTTGGATTTATGGCGCGAACGGTCCTTCTTAAAAGGTACCGACATAATGAAGCTGAACATACCAAAGAAAGGCAGTCCTAGGATAAAAGTAACTCCGAAAATGGAAGCCGAAATATAGAATATTTATATCACAATGACTTCCATTTTCGGAGTTACTTTTATCGTAGTTTATGTGAAATTGATCTGTGGGAACAATGAAAGGTACATGTAGTCCTGTAATGAGGGAAGTTGCACACGTTACGCTAACCATGTGTTACCCAATTAATTTCCGTCCAATTAGACACTACAGTAGATGCTCATCCAACCTTGACTCAACCAAAATAGCTGAATTTTGCTCTTTATCTTGATACATAATTCCTCCAATACGTCAGTTCGGGATTCCAGATGAACACCATGACCACCATGTTAATTTAACCAGCATAAAGAAAGCAATATGATACCTTCTTTAACATGGTATTGTTGGTGTTGCGTTGAAACTGCAAACTGACCTGTTGAGAATTCGATGAAAAAAGGGGCCAGTGGAATGAAGTCTAGGCCTAAATACCCACAGGGGATTAAGGTCAGTTTGTACAGAACATACATGTACCTAGGGGTAAATAAGAGAGATTATACCTAGGGGTAAATAGAGATTGATTTAGTGTTATGAGTGAGAAGGGCTGGACATCAAGGTTGATGATGGTTATGTCACAAGTTAGGATAAGACAAGACATGTATTACACTTTCTGGATATTCCACAGGTTGACTGGTGGAGTACAAGATAGGAAAAGGTTATAAGATATGTTACAGCTTGCTCTTGTGAGAAAAGCAAACAGTGGCCTGCAAAGGTGATAATGAGACAATGGTGGCCAGGTTGGCTGCTATGGTAGAGCATCTCTCACATATACACCTAACCAGCTAAACTGTATAATTTTCTCAGCAGTGTCCAAGCTTTGGTAAAGTGACCATACCAGTCTGCCATACTTTAGAGCGTATTAATCTCATATTTTGTGTGGAAAAAATTAACAGAGTGATATTTAATGCAGATAAGGAATCAAATATATGCCAAGTGACTATCAGTGACTAAATATAGACATACAAAAGCCTTTCAACCACTAAGGATCCTCAAAACTCATCTCTGTGGAATTACTTTCATGCAGCGTAAGGCTATCCCGTGAGTCGGTTTGCACTTTTGTCCATTTCCCTACAGCATTCTAAAGAGCCTCTGGCTAACGCCAGATCTCAAAAAAGTCTTCCCGACGGTGATTCCATCACGGTGGAATTCATGAGCATAAGAAACAAGTGCAAACTCGGTACATGTCAGATTCT
The DNA here is from genome assembly GCA_036873755.1 of Hanleya hanleyi. NCBI lineage: Eukaryota > Metazoa > Mollusca > Polyplacophora > Lepidopleurida > Hanleyidae > Hanleya > Hanleya hanleyi. Next base: position 586 of record JAVTVY010040487.1, on the reverse strand, counting down.
ACTCACTCTATTCTACTCACTCTATGTAAGTTGTATTGGAAGTTTTTGGATTTTTAACATTTATGTGTCTCACAAGAGTATCTGATGCTAGGAAGAATGTTTATGTGTCACGCATGTGAGATCACATGTGACTCACATGAAGTGTAATCTTTGCCGTGTATGTGCCATGTTAAGCCCCAGTCACACTGTCAAGAATTGGGTAGGCGAATCACCGCGAACTGGAAAATCGTGTTCATTCTTGGCAATTCGTACTGGCATCTTGCGGGGTTCGTCGCAGATCGTGACCGTTCTTGCCTATGCTCGGAGGGAGTACGAAAGTTTTGAAATGTTCAAAACATTCGCCGGCCAAGTACGATTAAATGGTATACGTATGGCATTCTTGGCACCATCCTACTGCGTTCTCGCATGCATTCTCCTCCTATCGTGTATATTCGTGGGTAGTCGTAGTAGTTCTTTCGGTCACAAATCAGCAAGAATGCCGTACGCATTCTACGCTTCTTGTACGATCATACTACGATACTGAGAAGAATTCAACACGATGTGTGGCGACAGTACTACGAATACCCACGACAGTACTACGAATAAC
>JAVTVY010040486.1:0-17816 GCA_036873755.1 Hanleya hanleyi | reverse complement strand
TAAAGGTTACCTTGACCTAAAATCGTTGAAATAAGATCACAATCAGATTCTCCGACCCCAAAAACCACTAAAAAGTGCTATTATTCACATTTCTAGCCCTTTTGGTTATTCAACTATAAGCAGGATGGCGACCATATTGAATTTCGCCGAATATGGCGGCCCTAGGGGGCGCCCGTCTTGGCGCCCGTCAAAAATCGAAATAGTATGGTATGGGCGACATATGGGCCAAATTTGGTGCTTTTGGAAGAATGTGAACCAAAATATCCCTAACAACCCCCACTAATATAGAATTTGCAGTAAGCGCTGATTGACCTAGACAAATACGACATCAAACACCCATGTCTTTGTTTTTATTTTCAACCACGGCAATACTAAAGGGTCTATAGAGCGTAGCCATGTAATGACCAACATGTTGACCATTGAAGTTAGCATATGACCTTTGTGACGTCACTTCCAGTTCCGGTCACGCGACCAGAAGTGACTCTTGACTTCGGCACACCATGTTGTCTGATATTGTGCGCATGCGCGTGTTCAAAATCAATCCGACTAACTACTCTTTCTCCACTTCTCCCTCAATGCAAGGCATACGGAAATGTTTTCCAACTGGATCTACCTCACGGGCGCTTCAATAGGACACCGCATACGACCCACTTGGACCATTTCATCCACCCTAGTGCGTATCCCTGTTCGCTTTCTCCACTACTGATGATGTCACTTCCGACAAACAACCACCCCAATCCTAGTGTACAGCACGAGGGCGCACCACCCTGCACGGTCCATTGAGAGCAAGGATAGTGTAAACACACCCCTGCGCAGCAAAAAATGCCCTTAATCTACTACTGACTGAGTGCGCCATGCACTTTTAACAAACCACTCCAATCGTAGTCTACTCGACGAGATCTGGCCACCCTACACAGCCCATTGGGAGCAGAGATGACATCTATATCCAAAACTCGCACATCGAATGCCCTTTCTGTACTACTCCACTGCTGCGTATGCGCACCTTGACGTCACCTCCGGTACAAACACACGCCAGTCTGACTCTACACCACGAGAGCTTCAATGCTAAAAAACACACGGCTCATTTGAACCAAGAATGGCTCACCTATACCCCAAAACGCCCACCCCAAGCTTTCCTGGTGAACGCGCATGGGCACCTTGAATTTATTGGCGAAATTCAACCAACGGCACCGAGATCATTCTAGTCGTACCCGAAGCGTCAGTCAAATCGATTAAATACCCACACTTGAACACAAATTTCTCACAAAGTCCCGGGCGAGTTTTGCTCCGCGATCGCCATCATCCGGGTCAACCACCTCGCTGGGGGTCTAATAACACCCCAGCCACCAGTCAGATTTTTGGACCGGATTCGGGGCCTTCGCGCACATCGCCGGAAGTGACATCATATATAGTAAAAATAGATGTTTAACGAAAATTTTGATTACTTTTCAAGTCTGCATAATACCTCCGTTGACCTAGCGTTAAAAAGAATTATCTGGAGATAATTTTCCCTGTTTATCTGGACAGAGCATATGAAAAGTAGTTCGCTCATGTGCAACACTAAAGGAGTCGTTTGGTCGGATTCAAACTGAACCGTGCGTTGGTTGGTTTCCCCTATACGTCATAGCAACGTAGTAAAGGTCAACTTCCGCTATTGGAGGCAGGGATGTTATTGGAGCCTGCGAAATGGAGCATGCGCTGTGGGGAGGTTGCATCCGGGTTAGAAACCCCAATAAGACGCCATCTTGTTTATAATGAAATTGCGGAAGAACATTTATACCACAGGGCACAAAAAGCCTGATGCTGGAATCGCACTCATCATAGATCCTTACTAAGAATATGCCCATATGTATGGTGTTCCATTTCGGCCATCGTTGCGTCGAGCGTTGCAGGCGACGGGAAGGACGACGTCGCCCTTCCCGTCGCGTTGTTATAATGTTAAGAAATAGAACGCGACGCGACGTCGCCCTTTTTAAACGCGACGTCGCTCACGACGTCGCCCGCGACATTGCCCTTTCCGTCGCGCGTCGCTTTTGTCAACGCGTCGTGGGCGACGTCGTCCTTCCCGTCGCCTGCGACGCGCGACGCAAAAATGGCCGAAATGGAACACCATACATAATGTTCCATTCTGCACGTAGGATAGCGGGCGAATCTGGACCGGCCTGGGGGAATTCCATGGCCAGCATCACGTCGGTGGAAATACTAGTGATGGTGGACGGGGAGAACGTCGGTAGTTCGTTGGTGGAAAGTTCAACGGGAGATGGCCGGTAAAAAAATTGGACCGATTTTAGAGATCTGTACTCACTTTCACCAACTTCTCGGGAAACTACGTCACTTTACATCACGAATTCCCAACATGCACCGTGTGAGATTCCACAGAGGCTGTCCACAGAGGCGTTATGGCCCAGGATGCAGGACCTGTTCAATTTCCGGTCAGTCGAGAACACAAATCCATCCAGCTACGACCAAACCATATTTTGAGCACGAAAACACGGACTACAATTCAAATATCACCTTCGGCTCTCGATCAGGGCATAAGAAGATAGACCGAGAGTAGTGTGGAAGAGCGGGGGACGGGGTAGGGCGGCACATGCACAACCGATAATGGGACGCTGCACCGAGAAGTATCGGCTTACAAGTTCATATAGAATTTGCAGTAAGCGCTGATTGACCGAGACAAATACGCCATCAAACACCCATGCCTTTGTTTTTATTTTCAACCACGGCAATACTAAAGGGTCTATACAGCGTAGCCATGTAATGACCAACATGTTGACCAATGAAGTTAGCATATGACCTTTGTGACGTCACGTCCAGTTCCAGTCACGCGACCAGAAGTGACTCTTGACTTCGGCACACCATGTTGTCCGGTATTGTGCGCATGCGCGTGTTCAAAATCAATCCGACTAACTACTCTTTCTCCACTTCTCCCTCAACGCAAGGCATACGGAAATGTTTTCCAACTTAGACCCCTACATTGGATCAGTGACTCCCCCCCCCCACTGCGCCCCACTTCGCTCCATTGCCCCCTGAATACAGTAATTTGCATGTTCGACATATGATATGCTCCTTCATGCAGACCTACGATATTAACGCTTCTAGGGCGTTAGTAGGCCTATCATAGGTCTACATACAGCAGAGTAGACAGATGTCAGAGTGCTACATTTTGCAGCTAATTGAACTCTCTGTCCTGGCGTTTCTTAAGTAGTATATGAAGGCAAAACCTAATAGGATTTGAGGCGTACATGTGAGGAGGAATGAGGAGGATAATGAGGGAAGGTTGATCGTTGACCTTTGACCTGGGATGTGGGATGGACCTTGGTCCATGAGGTGGACGAGGGAGAGTGTCTAGAGAAGAAGTCACGATACTGTGATGTCATCAGTAGTAGAGAAACCGTAGATACGGTCGGATGCGTACTTGAAATGGGCGCATACCTACATCCCTATACACTAGCCCATAGGGGAAACTTGTCAGATGTGGACCTTGAAGATGCATATGGACCATAGGGTGTATCCAGAAACCGCATTTTCGTATCCGGACTTGGGACTAAGCGCCTACGGAGAACTAGTGGCATGTGGACGTTGGAGATGCATGTGGACCGCGGAGTGTATCCAGAGACTCAGGGGGTGAATGGGTCCTGTTGATGCTCTCTTTGGGTACAGGGGAACCGCTGCAAGGGACGATTTACGACGTGGAGTTACAGCCTGTGGTAAAATTCAAAGTGGCCAGCTACTGTTTGGAACGCAAACTGAAGAGCGAACGACGCCAATGTCAGACGTATCGCTTCTTGAAGTGGCAAGGCTGGTTCAGTTCGTTTAATTCGTCTACTCAGTCTACTCTCAGACATGAACAAACGGGGACTGTCACTGAAAATCAAATCCAAAAAGGACAAATGGGAAGGACACCTTACTCACTCCTCTTCACCACTTCATCTCACTCGTTCTTCTCCTCCTGTGCACAAAAGGTCATCTAGAAGTGACCCAGGCCAGCGACAGCTCCAGGTCACAGTTCAACGTCACCATTCCAGTCCTACTCTACACACAACGGCTCTCAACCTCCGAACAGGGTTGTCTGCCATTTATGCCAAATTAAATAACCTGGCCAACATCCACCTACTGTGTAGCCCTGTACCGAAACATCATTTCACAAAACCTAGATCTTATCAGCCAAAGAATCCTTATCAATCTACTAAATGATAAGATATTTAATTTTCAGATATGAATGTGCCCGGGCATTTGATTCCGAAAAGAAAACATTTCTGTTGCTGAAAAGAGGTTTTCGAGTCACCCAATTGGGCGGCGAGTGATAATAGTTCTGCTCAATTCAGGTTGTTGCGATACAGAACAGTTCTGATAATCTCGAACGTTTATGCTCCGTCGAAGGTTACATGAAAACCCACTGCGTCGAGTGGCTGAAGGCAGGGCGATCGACATGACAGAAGGGTAGAGAGCCCTGTATGGAGGTTGAACGGCTCTAAAGCTCAAATGCCCTTTCTACTTGCTACTCCCCGAATACGCAAGTGTGCCATATCGTCACTTCCGGTATATGAAAATTATATTACTACATTGCTGGTCAGAGAACAGGAGGTTGGATACAAATTGACTGATGTATCACATACGTTTCATGATCACGCACCCACTCACCCAACTCACTCATCCCTGACATCTTACACACTCTTTCCTTCATCTGATTGCGTTATTGTGTTAAGAGAATAGGGGATAGAAATAGGCGTACACCGTCCACAGCCCACACCGAAAATGCCCTTTCTATACTACGTCCCGAGTGTGCATGCACGCGATGACCAGTACACGGTGAAGCGGTAGAGGGTGACGCCATTCTCTTGTGACTGGGCCATTTGACTGTGAAGGGTGAGGTGTTGAATAGGTTAACCAATGAATAAACCATGACAGGTTTCGGCTTAATTTGAAATTCAAATTGATTCAAGGTGAATGACTTCTCGGGTGTATTTATAAAATAACCCAAAGTTGAAGACAATTGTTGGCCCGGTAAATAAACGTCACTATAGATACCTGAACGTGAGCATGTCATCAGCCTACCGAAGTGAAGTCAGATATCGTTTTTGCACTGTCGAGAAATGAAACAGTGAAACGCGTCGGATATTGCCTTTAAACGAAAACAAACTGCGCGAATATAGGTGAAAGAGTGCACATGATCAAATTAAATATTAAAAACTGACACAATTCTTACTTCCGTATGCCGCTTATTGTACTGTGTGAGCTGTGAAGAGAACAATGTGTGAAGCCATACATAACCGGAAGACTATCTCTCCGTTCATCTGGGAGACATCTCTGGAAGTTACCAGAGCTCCAGAAAGATGAAAACAAATTCATGAAGACAGACGTTTACACGAATATTGATCATTTGGTAACCCTTTCGTCAAAGATGCGCCAGACCTACGGATGGTGTATGGGGCACAACTGCTTAAGTGTTGTCTGGTATTATACCTGCAGTACATCTTACTTAGTCCCATTTAGATACAATGGTTAATGACATCATTCGCTGATGGTATAAAGACGTTAATCTTGTTACTGGGACATACGAGAAAGTTAATGCGTATTTCTATTAGTCAAGAGTAAAAATGTTCAGCAAAATTTCATCCTGTAGGCTACTGAGCAATTGTCTCGATACGAATTGGTTCAATCACGGCGTCGTTTTAATGATAAAGTTTAAGGAAAGTGTACTAGCTATCGGTAATAATCCAGACTCGTTTGGGATTCATCATACATGTATTCAAATGCGGTCCTATATTCTCAAATTTTTTGTCCAATTAACCATTTATATCACGGCTTTCATACATACAGAAAACATGGTCAAACACGTATATAATATTATTTGCCCCATATATATTGTGAACCCTCTTACAGATATACATATATAGGCCTAGTAAATGCATGGGATTTGGGGAGATGGGGAGGGGGGGGGGTGACTTATTCATTGATTACAGGGTATCGATGTACCATTTGGTGCCCCTGTACGTTAGTCTACGTGAATCAGTCGTTAACAATATTAGCTGTTGTAACAAACAGAGATTAAATATATTTATCTACATTCGTACAATCTGATTAAAACCAGATCTACAAAAATCGCTTTCCATCTTACTTGTCGCTCATTATGCTAACGAGTGCTCATTCACCCCCATGGCTCATTCACCCCCATAGGTTCATTCACCCCCATAGGTTCATTCACCCCCATAGGTTCATTCACCCCCATGGGTTAGTTTATAGGGGTAGGGAGATCGCGTGCCCTTTCTATACTACTCATCGCGCACTACGCATCGCGCATGCGCAGTCGACCCATTCTACCTTAGGGTGCAAACCTGGCCCATGGAATCTCAGGTAGCGAAAACCGCAGGTCTCTCGCCCCACCCTATCCCGCGCCACACCTATAGGGAGATCGCGTGCCCTTTCTATACTACTCATCGCGCACTACTCATCGCGCATGCGCAGTCGACCCATTCTACTGTAGGGTGTAAGCCTGGCCCATGGAATCTCAGGTAGTGAAAACCCCAGGTCTCTCGCCCCACCCTATCCCGCGCCACACCTATGCGACCCGCTGTGCAGTGAGTAAAGCGGAGGAGGAGTAGGAGTCGGACACGCCACGGATTATACTAGGGAGATAATCTGTTTATTATTAGATAAACAGCTTGTGTCACTTTCGTCCCTACTCTCGAGTAGGGACGTAAGTGACACAAGCTGTTGATAAGCGTAGTCGCTAATCAGCGACATGTCAGATAGAGAGCGTTTTCTTCAGGTCTGATTTGAATCAGATTGTATTTACTATAACTTTGATGTAGTTGGATATATGCGTAAATGATGTATTCTGACCTGAGTAAAAAAAGTTATTTCAAGATGATTGAAAAACTGAGGTTTAAATTTCACTCAAATTCATTTAGAGGAGATTAATGGTCTTACAAGGCACATCTTCGCGGTTCAAGTTAAATACTACAATAACACGTATTTTTACGGGTATGCGAGGATTATTAGGCATTTCTTACTCTCTTTTTTTACTTTTGTTTGATTTATATTTGAAAGTGGCAGTAGTATTTCTGTTTTGTTTATTCTATATAGTGTTTTTTGTATCCTACCTCGAATGAATGATTATATCAATGAACATGAATACATGATTCATACCGATACATGAATCAAAAATATAATTTACAGAATCAGTTTGGACAAAGGCAAGGGAGTCAACTCGATTGATGGATTGAGTGGGTTCATACACCGAGTTCCCTCCCTTGCATTGTTTATCATATTCTAGTTCTAATTATTTCTAGTTTGGATAAATGATCACAGAAGACATTAAACCTACAAGACACGGCCAAAATCTTGAAACGCGACGTTCGATTTTATTTTTACCAAAACTGAAATTACATGGGTGTTGCTGGGCAAGACGCGAAGGTTTACAATTATACCACCAGAAGTAAATTACGTTATACACTGAAAACAATTATATCATTATAGAAATATTCCACAACGTAGCAAGAATATTCTATACCATGCTAAGGACTGTTCCATATGAAGCCATGGAATGAACTTCGCTGGGGTAAAAGTCGGAGAATATTCCATAACATGTTAATTAAGAATTCTTGTTTTCGGATCTAAACTTGATAAAAGGATACCTAACGAAACGTTTAACGAATTGCCTACTTGGAATGTTTCGTAACTGAAATACAATTTGTCTGTGTTTATGTTTGTTTGTCTTTTAATGGTTAATCACTTTCTAGATGTTCATTTTTACGATTATTCAAATTATATATTATTGTTTTCCGTTCAATTCAGTGATGTTTAATAATTTTTATGTAAAGTTCAGCATGACTAGAATCCAGTGGAAGCCTTATTTTAGTATCGAAATCTTTCGTTTATGAGCTGAGCATGGAGTTGGTACAAAACACGTCTTGATGATTTAAGCTTGGTGAGATAACTCATCATGTAATCGATGTTCTCTTCTTCTTCTTCTTTTCGGCTTTTAGTCTAAAATGAATCTCAGATCATTTTTACTTGTGTTGCTGCAGTGTTATTGAACACAGTTACGTTATTCAAAATTGTGTTTTGCAACAGTTTATGATCAGTTAGCTCAATACTCAGATTCGTACTTTCCTGGAATGTAATGTGGTGAGAACTTTGGAACAAGGCGAAGATCAATATGACAAAAACCAATGCTTCTCATCTATCACATCCCTATCACGAAGGCACGACTCTCAGAATGCGAATGCGCCCCCCATCTGACATGATCGAGAAGTGACATCATGGGGAGAGTTTTTTTTCTTGTGTAAATCTGAATTTAATTAGATTGGGCGAAGAATAAAACTGAATAATAATAATAATCCGAAGTCTTTAAAGATAATTGGCGCAACTGTTGATTTGCCCATCATCCTTTGAGCCCAGGGTTATGCCAGTATAGGTTGTTTCAGGTATCGGTACATGTATTGTTTTTGCACTGTCTGACAACGTACTCCAGATTAGTGCGCTGTACGGTGTGGGTGGGAAGGCTAGGTTAAGTGGAATGTAGGAGCAACGTCACCACTGTGTAGCATCGTACAGAGGAAGTTGGTGATTTGTACGTCAGGATTTCAGCGTATAGCGATTTGTAGTGTGCAGGTAAGTTTGTTCTTCGCAATTTAGAACAAAAATCTCTGATTTTTTAAAACAGTTTTGGCGTTTCACACGCGTACAAAGTATATAAGGGCGCGCGAACTCGCATTAAGAGATAAAACACCGATTTATAGTTGAAGAAATCACTTCTCCAAGCCAGTATTGTATACTGATCAACAGCACGTTTTTGGCGCGAAACTTCGTAGCACTTTCTGGTGGTATATTTTATTAACTGATGCTACACAAATCATTTGAGATGAAGGGAATGCCAGTTATTACAGAATATGACCTGTAAAAAACTATAGATTGAATGATTGTGCCTATTCATCGGCTAATATTTCGCACTGCTGTACGGCGTATAGCAAATCTAAAATATCTCACTGTACGGCATATAATTTGCTATAGTACGGCGTTTTGCGATTGACAGTAAAATGCAAGAACGTATTTGAACTGCTGCTACTCTTTTATTTTCTGCATAGACATGGACTTGGAAAAGTCGTTTGATGCACAAACTATAGAGGAAAGCTATCTTGACCACGCGAACGAGGTGCTTTCGCGCTTTTCCTGAAATGTGTCCCTACTCATTAAAATACAAATCAAATCAAGCTCTGTTTGAAGAAGATATGTTTTGTTTTAAGGCTTAGGGATTTCTCATAGACCGAGAGATCGACTTCATTCCTGGATGATGGGTTCATCTTCTTTCCATCAACGTACACTGTGTATATCCTTTTCTGTGGGCCAAGTTAAAATTTTGTTTTCGGACATTAACTGTTGAATACATGAACGGATTATTTCCGAATTTGGTCAGCGACAGCTTCAGGACACACATTCCACACCAAATCATACCTCAAATGCCCGTCTATAATACGCGGCGACAGCGCATGAGCGCATTGACGTCACAATTCAACGTTACCATCCCAGTCCTACTCTACACACAACGACTCTCAACCTCCGAACAGGGTTGTCTCCCATTTATGCCAAATTAAATACCCTGGCCAACATCCACCTACTGTGTAGCCCTGTACCGAAACATCATTTCACAAAACCTAGATCTTATCAGCCAGAAAATCCCTATCAACCTACTAAATGATAAAATATTTCATTTTTCAGATATGAATGCGCATGAGCATTTGATTCCGAAAAGAAAACATTTCTGTTGCTGAAAAGAGGTTATTCCATCATCACCGATTGTTTCCCTTTGTATATCGAATCACCCAATTGTGCGGCGGTTGATAATAGTTCTGCTCAATTCAGGTTGTTGCGATACGAAACAGTTCTGATAATCTCGAACGTTTATGCTCCGTCGAAGGTTACATGAAGACCCACTACGCCGAGTGGCTGAAGGCAGGGCGATCGACATGACAGAAGGGTAGAGAAACCTGTATGGCGGTTGAGCGGCTCTAAAGCCCTTTCTACTTGCTACTTCCCGAATACGCATGTGTGCGATATCGTCACTTCCGGTACATGAAGATTATATTACTACATTACTGGTCAGAGAGCGGAGGTTGGATACAAATTGACTGATGTATCACATACGTTTCATGATCACGCACCCACTCACCCAACTCACTCATCCCTGACACCTTACACACTCTTTCCTTCATCTGATTGCGTTATTGCGTTAAGAGAATAGGGGATAGGAATAGGCGTACACCGTCCACAGCCCACACCGAAAATGTCCTTTCTATACTACGTCCCGTGTGTGCATGCGCGCGATGACCAGTACACGGTGAAGCGGTAGAGGGTGACGCCATTCTCTCGGGACTGGGCCATTTGACTGTGAAGGGTGATGTGTTGAATAGGTTAGCCAATGAATCAACCAAATTTGAAATTCAAATTGATTCAAGGTGAATGACTTCTCGGGTGTATTTATAAAATAAACCAAAGTTGAAGACAACTGTTGGCCCGGTAAATAAACGTCACTATAGATACCTGAACTGAGCTGTATTCATCATACAAACTGCGCATGTCATCAGACTACCGAAGCGAATTCAGACATCCTTTTTGTACTGTCAACAAGAAATGAATCAGTGAAAACCGTCGGATATTGCCTTTAAACGAAAACAAACTGCGCGAACATAGGTGAAAGAGTGCACATGATCAAATTAAATATTAAAAACTGACACAATTCTTACTTCCGTATGCCGCTTATTATATTTTGTGAGCTGTGGAGAGAACAATGTGTGCAGCCAAACATAACCGGAAGACTATTTCCCCGTTCATCTGGGAGACATCACTGGAAGTTACCAGAGCTCCAGAAAGATGAAAAAATTTCATAGAGACAGACGTTCACATGAATATCATTTGGTAACCCTTTCGTCGAAGATGCGCCAGACCTACGGATGGTGTATGGGGCACAACTGCTTAAGTGTTATCTGGTATATCGTACTTAGTCCCATTTAGATACAATGGTTCATGACATCATTCGCTGATGGTATAAAGACGTTAATCTTGTTACTGGGACTTACGAGACAGTTAATGCGTATTTCTATTAGTCAAGAGTAAAAATGTTCAGGAAAATTTCATTCTGTACTGGAAAATTGTCTCGATACGAATTGGTTTAATCACGGCGTTGTTTTAATGATAACGTTTTAGGAAAGTGTATTAGCTATCAGTAATAATCCAGATTCATCATACATGTATTTAAATGCGGTTCTATATTCTCAGATTTTTGCCTAATCAACCATTTTTGTCACGGCTTTCATACATACAGAAAACATGGCCTTACACATATATAATATTATTTGCCCCATATATATTGTGAACCCCCTTACAGACATACATATATAGGCCAAATAAATGAACAGGATTTGGGGAGGTGGGGGAGTGACTTATTCATTGATTACAGGGTATCCATGCACCATTTGGTGCCTCTGTACGTTAGTCTACGTGAATCATTCTTTAATAATATTAGCTGTTATAACAAACAGAGATTAAATATGTTTAGCTATATTCGTACAATCTGATTAAGACCAGATCTACAAAAATCGCTTCCCATCTTACTTGTCGCTCATTACGCTAATAAACAAATAATAAACAGCTTGTGTCACTTACGTCCCTACTCTCAAGGAGACACAAGCTGTTGATGAACGTAGTCGCTCATCAGCGACATGTCAGATATCGTTTTCTTTAGGTCTGGTTTGAATCAGATTGTATTTACTATAACTTTGCTGTAGTTGGATATATGCGTGAATGATGTAGTCTGACCTGAGTAAAAAAAGTTATTCCAAGATGACTGGAAAACTGAGGTTTACATTTCACTCAAATTCATTCAGAGAAGATTAATGGTCTTACAAGGCACATCTCCGCGTTTCAAGTTAAATACTACACTAACATGTATTTTTCGATTTGGGTATGCGAGGATTATTAGGCATTTCTTACCGTACTATATTTTTTTTTACGATAGTTTGATTTATATTTGAAAGTATTTCTGTTTTGTTACATATAGAAATAATAAGAACAAAATGATGATAAACAATGCAAGGGAAGGAACTCTGTGTATAAACCCACTCAATCCATCAATCGAGTTGACTCCCTTGCCTTGGTCCAAACTAATTCTGTAAATTATATTTTGATTCACGTATGAGTCATGTATTCATGGTCATTGGTATAACCATTCATTTAAGGTAGGGAAAACAGAAATATAACAAAACTTATGGAATATTCCATCATTATCATTATAGAAATATTCCACAACATAACAAGAATATTCTATACCATGCTAAGGAATGTTCCATATGAAGCCATGGAATGCACTCAGGGAATATTCCGCTGGGGTAAAAGTCGGGGAATATTCCATAACATGTTAATTAAGAATTCTTGTTTTCGGATCTAAACTTGATAAAAGGATACCGTAACGAAATGTTTAACGATATGCCTACTTGGAAGGTTTCGCAACTGAAATTCAATTTGTCTGTGTTGAAGTTTGTTTGTCTTTTAATGTTTAATCGCTTTCTAGATGTTCATTTTTACGATTATTCAAATTATATATTATTGTTTTCGGTTCAAGTCGGTGAAGTTTAATAATTGTTATGTAAAGTTCAGCATGTCTAGAATCCTGTGGAAGCCTCCTTTTAGTATCGAAATCTTTCGTTTATGAGCATGAAGTTCGTACAAAACACTCACGATGATTTAAGCTTGATGAGATAACTCACGTAATCGATGTTTTCTGTTTTCTTTTTACCTCCGTCGATCAGACGGAGGTCTAGGAGCGCAACGTGAAATCTCCCGCCAAATAATTGTCATATGGGAAACCCACGACTCATAGTATTTCCAATAGGAATTGTCATGGTTCCCGACGAAATCTTGAGGCACTTTTCTTGGACACAATTGAAATAATGGGGTTCCCCATTGCAATGCATTGGAGTGGGCCTTGCTTCTGTAGTCGGGTTCCACCTCAATCTCGAAACCAGAGCTATCCGGACCTGTCCTCCCATCCACCGAGAGATTTAACATGGCGGCCCTCCAGCTTGTAGAGACGGACAATGCGATTTTTTGCCGTTTTCCTGGTAAATTTATTGTCGCCATTTGATGTCATTACAACTCAATGATTCATAGTACACCACCCGTCATTTCTATATATCGTAAAGTATTTGTCGGCTGATGACTTATGTCGAAGCCAACCAAATAATCTAAGTTGTTGTTGTTGCATATCAAACTGACTGACTGACTGGAAGACAACAGTACGCCGTACAATCGACGATGCCCTGATTTTACTGATACTTGTTTTCTTTCAGTTGATGATATCCACCAGCCTGGTTGTTTAAAAACAGTTATTCTAAATTTTGCTGATAAATTATATTTCGGGGGGGAGGGGGCTATTTATCTTGGCATTTGGCAGTTGAATAATGGTTTGATTTTGCAGAAGCACCAAATTGATCTACCTACGTGAGTCTGTAAACTTATTTAATAAAGCTGATAAATAATATACATATACTTTTCTTTTTATTTATCCTAACAGTTTAGTGACACTTCTTGATGAAGAATAATTTGCTTGTTAAAACCTGATAATATTCTGAAAACTTATTCTGAATTGTAGCTGAAACAAAGGAGTGTCTACATGTAGGCCTACATTATTGAGATTTTTGACTAATAGCATGGATGGAATCTATACTTGTTTTTTTTTTTTACAAAATTATCTCCCTTGACCAGGTGAGGACTTAATGATTTAGCTGAAATGATTTAGCTTCTAGGAACAAAGACTTCATTTCCTGAGTAGATGTAAAAACCGAACCTATTTTGATTATTTTATTCAAATTTCAATTCCACTTCTGGTATATGTACATGTATAAAATATATACAGAATGAACTGCATACAGAATAACACAAAGAACAGGTATATGTATCTCATTACATTCTTAACCAAAGATCAATACCTGGGTGATATTACAACAATACCATGGTGTTATATATTGTTATGATTGGCTCAACTTTAGCTGCCGAAGATATTTCTAATTTGAGGGTAATGGGCAATCATACTAAATTTATTTTCATAACTTCATTTATTTTCACAATAAGCAACATAATCGAGATTAGCAAGTGAAGTTTTACAACATACGCATCATGGATCTCCTTCAGTTTAGTGTAGACATATATACCCTTGGATATCTGTTACCCTGATTCAGTCATAATATTGTCTGTATTATATTGATGTCGACAAGGAATATACATAATTATTTGATAGTATTAATTGTATGTTGTTTATGATTAACATGAACTTTTTATTCGCTGGAATCCAGCCATTTGTTCCATATGGGCAATATTCGCATCAGCCATCACCATTCAATATGAATGTGATACATGTGCAAGTCCATGGTAATTGATACATTATGGTGAAGGTGACCTGTAACACCAGTATACAAAATTATTCCGAGCTCATTGAATCAGCACATGATGCTGAGACAGATCAGAACGGA
Organism: Hanleya hanleyi; assembly: GCA_036873755.1. Classification (NCBI taxonomy): domain Eukaryota; kingdom Metazoa; phylum Mollusca; class Polyplacophora; order Lepidopleurida; family Hanleyidae; genus Hanleya; species Hanleya hanleyi. Next base: position 3,288 of record JAVTVY010040486.1, on the reverse strand, counting down.
GTGTCGGTAAAATCAGATGTGTTTTGTAGAGGATTCTGTCAATGAGGATGCTATACTGTACACATACAAAATATGAAGTGTTGATGTGTAGGGCCTATAGCATAAAATCACAAGCAAGTTGGTAAAACTAGGCACACAGGGTCTCATTTCTGCCGCTAACGTGTTGATTTGGGTGGGGGTGTCCTCTCATGGGGAGGTGTGGGTGGGAAGGGGCCTAATGTCTCAAGCAGTATTCCAGGTTTTCCATCAATATACTCTATTCCATACCCCAATATTTCAAGCACGTGAAATCAAAGAAATATTATTTGCGGGGAATGTGACTTCCACATCCCTAGCTGGACATGCTAGTGGGGAACCCTCAATCTCAGGTTAATTACCATTGGTGAAGTTAACGTCCAACAAATGCAAAATTGAGCTTGGCATCCGGCCCTATGTTATTCAGTGATGTACTATTCACCTACTGACCCTGTTGCCTCGACGGAGGTCTTTGCGCTCATCCAGCGCTTGTTTCTTTTCGGCTTTTAGTCATAAAATGAATCTCAGATCAATGTTGTTGCTGCAGTCTTATTGAACACAATGATCAGTTAGCTCAATACTCAAATTCGTACTTTCCTGGAATGTAATGTGGTGAGAACTTTGGAACAAGGCGAAGATCAATATGATAAAAACCAATGCTTCTCATCTATCACATCCCTATCACGAAGGCACGACTCTCAGAATGCGAATGTGCTCCCCATCTGACATGATCGAGAAGTGACATCATGGGGAGAGGTTTTTTTTTCTTGTGTAAATCTGAATTTAATCAGATTGGGCGAAGAATAAAACTGAATAATAATATAATCCGAAATCTTTAAGGATAATTGGCGCAACTTTTGATTTGCCCATCATCCTTTGAGCCCAGGGTTATGCCAGTATAGGTTGTTTCAGGTATCGGTACATGTATTGTGTTTGCACTGTGTGACAACGTACTCCAGATTAGTTCGCTGTACGGTGGGTGGGAAGGCTAGGTTAAGTAGAATGTAGGAGCAACGTCATCAAGACCTGTTTGAAGACGATATGTTTTGTTAAGGCTTAGGGATTGCTCATAGCCCCAGAGATCGACTTCACTCCTGAACGATGTGTTCATCTTAATAATAATAATAATACTTTATTTACAGAGGAGATTCAATTAGTACAAGACCAATCTTCCTTGAGTCCCTTCTTTCCATCAACGTACTTTTCTGTGGGCCAAGTTAAAATTTTATTTCCGAACAATAACTTTTGAATACATGAACGGATTATTTCTGAATTTGGCATGTGGTTATACCTTGCCACCGGATCTCGATTTGGGATCGTTTTTTACGCCGATCCATCTGTAAGCATAATACCTCCCCCCCCCCCCACCTTCCTCAGGCAGGGTAGAAATTCGTTTGCTGAAAATAACTTTTGAAAACCTATATATAGTCTTTTCAAATGTGGTATGTGGGTACCATGTCTCGAAATCTGACTTGAGATTGTTTTTTATGCCGACATTTTAACTTGGCCTCACCACCAGGGGGCCAAGTTAAAATGTTCTTTTGTGGCAATAACTTTTGAAAACTTGCACGGACTTTCCAAATCTGGTATGGGTACCTTGCTTCAAGACCTCGCATGAAAATGTTTTTTTCACACTGACCGGACTATAGTTAAAAAAAATTCCAGACAGTAACTTCTGAAAACATGAATGGGTTATTTCCAAGTTTAGTATGGTAAGTTGCCTCAAAATTTCACTTCGGACTTTGATGCCGATCCATCTGTAGGTAAAGGTACCACGTGGGGGTCAAGCCGAATCCGTCCATCCAAGACAAATTTGGCAATTGTGAGTATATTGCCACAGGATCTCGCTTGGGATTGCTTTTAATGCTGGATAATGAACGTTACACTTCCAAGTCAAATCACTATTTTCAACGTCGGGGAATTTGAACCCCTCGGATTTTTTTTCATTAGTCCGTAAAATCTATGTCGGCATGTTGTGAATCAAAACATCAGGGGATTTCGTCACTTCAGTCAGATTGTTCAATGGATATTTGGCCCATTTTCTTCGTTTGCGACTGAACGCACACAGCGACGACACCATTGTTGATTCCACCTACCTGTATACAGGTTAGGGCGATCCCGCTCTCTAAAATGGAGGTAAAAAGGTTATTTTTTTGCACAATAACTTTTGACTCCTAATTACCCAATGCTCCAAAACTTCAGGCGCATTAATTTATCTATTGTTCCATGTCCTAAAATTAATTTGTCATTTGAAAAACCAGGCAACTAATTAATTAATTAATTGTTTAAACAGCGCGACAGATGTTTGTCCTATTATAATGCAAATTAGATAGATGACCATTTATTTTTTTTACTACCATTTGAAGCGGATATATGTTTGTGTGTGCCTCAAGAGGATTTTGCTGAATTCATTATGTGAACTGATTTATTGAGCAAAACCGACCTTTTTTACCTCGATTTTTGAGAGCGGGATTGCCCTAACCTGGCATATACTGACTGCTTTGTTGAGTTAGAACCACAGGCGCTTGTTGTTGGTCAGTTATTAATTATGATATTAATATTTATATATACCCTCCTCCTACTCGATTGGGGTGCCCTTTGTGTATCTCCGTTTAGCATAAATTCTCGGCTAGAAGGCTTTCAAAGGAAATCCCTATCTCTTAACCCAGGAAAGGGAGATAACCCAATAGGAAAAACAGGCAAAATGGCTGACAAAGCCAAAAACCACCAGCGGACATCCTTAAGGGGGATTTATACCCGAAAATCTGGTTAATCAAATTTCTCCACCCATTGTCAGTCTTTTGACGATTTCTCTCCAATGGCTTGGAGTATGATCATGAAAATTCACCGATTTGTCAATTTTGGTACGAGGCAGATATTGAGAGAGAGAGAGAAAAAAATAATAATACTTTCATATTTATTTGTACGTAAGTTTAGTCAATGGGAAAGTCAATCGGGCTTAACCCAGTTAAGTATGAGAAGCCTAAATGTAGCGACAAAGTGATCTACAAAACCACTATTTTCCCCATGTAGGCCTAGTATCTACAGGGGAAAATATTAACCAAATAATTTTCACTATTAATTTTTCATTCATATTCCATTCATCTTTTGCCGTTTATGAAAATGAAAGGAGCTGGACAGAGGAAATAAATGGCCAGGGAATTTGGCAAATATGTATTCTATCCGAACGAATGCTAACCAGTAGGTGTTATTGCTTTTTTTTATGAGCGCAAATACACCCGATGTCACCCAGATCGGGAGGCGGAAATTTTG
>JAVTVY010040485.1:0-18446 GCA_036873755.1 Hanleya hanleyi | reverse complement strand
TCAATGCCGCTCAGTCGTACACCAGTACACCAGTCTCGATCCTCGACTTGGGGTAGAGTGTGCTAAAAATAGATTACCAGCTAGCGTGCTATAAAGGGGAAGCGGCCTTGCCGTTTCATCAGACACTCTGTCAACCACCAAGATGTTCACTTGCACAACTTGCCAGAAGCAGTTTACTCGCCCAGAAGATTTGCGACGCCACGAGGCCTCCACCCACAACGGTACACTATATACTTGTATAACCTGCGCACGGTTATTTAATCGGGAAGATGCTTTACTGCGCCACGAACGCTCACTCCACGAGGGCGCGAAGGAACAATGTAATGAATGTGGTCAACTCTTCAAACGACGCGGTCAGTTAAGACGGCATCAGCGTTTGATTCATGGTCCGTCTCTACGGTTTGGGCGACAACTTCCTACTGAAGAGGAGCCGCGGAAGGTGAGACCCAGTGAAGATAAGCCCGGGGAGACGAACGCCATTGGTGATGCGATCACGGAAAGCCCGCCTATACCCACAGTTCAGAAGAGCCTAGATATCCAGCCAGTCCCTAGCATTGCTGTTGCCAGTCATACGCCTGACGACATCGGACATTTTCTGGAAGATGCAGTGGATATTCCCAGAGATCTGGTACAGGACGCCCATCCAGTGAATGACATCGATCGGCGCCAATGGCCCATGATACGGCACATTTTCCACCGTGATCGCCCCATTCCAGATATCTACAATTTCCCACTGACCCACCTCACCCGTCTACGCAGCTACGTGGAAGCCATCTTCAAAGATCAAACTACGGCCTTCAAATTGAATGTTGCTTTCGGGTACATCTTACGTCACAAAAGACGGACCAGTTACGGTATTATTATGCCAGTAATAACAGCCATGTGTTTGACCAACCGCTCACCATCATTAACCGGAGGTCACTAGAGACGATGCTGGAGATACTGGACACCGTGGAACCCTTGAGATGGGCACATCGTCAACGCCCCAACATACAATGGGTCGTAGAGAAGGTCACCAATGCCACGTTCTTCCTTACCAAGCTGACCGACCACCGCCATCGGTTGAATGCGTCACCCGCGCACTAATGAATACCATAAGATGCCGCACATAGTCTCTATGCCTACATGCTGATCGTTGACTTGAGCTCAGTAAACACTTGTACATAATGTGACGGTGCGTTAAATAATAAAACATGGTGTTTGATATTTCAATTTGTTTTGCTGTGAATATACTAAACATACCCAAGGCGGCTCCCCCAGCCTGGGTATGATGTAACATTGGGGATAATAAACTGTATGAACATTGCTGAACTTGTTGTTATTCACATCACCCCATTGACTTGATAGGCAGATCCCAATAAGCCCGGGGACCGATATTAGCCCTTTTGGCTAGAGGTGATAGGGGTTTTCCCCTAGTTTAGAACTGATTGTGCTAAAAATAGATCAACAGCTAGCTTGCTATAAAAAGGAAACGGCCTGGCCGTTTCATCAGACACTCTGTCAACCACCAAGATGTTCACTTGTACTACGTGCTCGAAATCATTCACTCGCCGGCACGACTTGCGCCGCCATGAGGCTACCAAGCACGATGGAACCGCCCGGTATAGCTGTACGATATGTAGGCCTACACTGTCGTTTCAGCGCCCAGATCATTTACAGCGCCATGAACGTTCAATTCATGGGCCATCCAAGCGTCGATGCGAAGAATGTGGTCAACTCTTCAAACGACCCAGTCAGTTAAAACGGCATGAGCGTTTGATTCATGGTCCGTCACCACGGCATGAGGGACAACTTTCCACTAAAGAGGTACCCAGGAGGGACAGATCCACTGAAGATGAACCCGGGGAGGAGAATGCCACTGGTGATGCGATCACGGAGAGCCCGCCTATACCCACAGCTCAGAAGAGCCTAGATATCCAGCCGGTCCCTAGCATCACTGTTTCCAGTCATACACCTGACAACAACGAACATTTTCTAGAAGATGCGGTGGATGTTTCCAGCGATCTCTTACCCGAAGATCATCCAGTGAGTGAGATGTATCGACGCCATTGGTCCATGATCCGACACTGCTTCCACCGTCATCGCTCTATATTGGACTGACCGACCTCGCCCGTCTACGCAGCTACGTGGAAGCCATCTTCAATGACCAACCTACATCCTTCACATTAAATGTAGCATTTGGGTACATCTTATACCATAAGATGACGCGTGAATTGTGCTATTTCTATTCCAGTGCCATCAACCCAGTGTACGACCATCCTTTCACAATCACCAATCGGGCGTCGCTAGAGACGATGCTGACCCAACTGGACACTGTGGATCCCTTAGAATGGGCCTATGAACAGCGTCCCAACACCAAGTGGATAGTGGAGAGGGTCACCAATGTTACGTTCTTCGTGGTTAAACTGACCCACCACCCCATCGGATGAAAGTATTCACCCATGCACTGATAGATACTCAGAATGCGCAAACAACTATCTGAGGATATGTTTCCTCAACGGTATCCTGGCCTGTCCGATGACGATTAGAACAAACGGTTAAGAGCGAACATGGCCGAAGATGGAACTTTCTGAAATGGCGACTTCTGATTGGACAAGAGTAGCCGAGAATACATCTAACGGACAGGAACGAATATGACAGATGCAAATGGTGGCCTCTGATTGGACAAAAATATTCTTGAATTGTAAATATACCCAACGCGGCTCCCCCAACGTGGGTATGATGTAACATTGGGGAGAATAAACTATATGAAAAAAAACTTCTTGTTGTTGTTCTCTTATGTGTGATCATTGTTGTTGTTGCTGTTGTTGTTCTCTGTCCGGTCTATATCATGGTGTTATGTTAGAGTGTTAAGGTGTAACGACGGGCGTCGACTGGCGTCACTGCATTTCGAAGAATTCCATGGAATATCAGAGCTTCTGAGCTATTTCACCTGGGCGTTGAAGCATTAAGAATGGCGTTGGTGGGCGTTGCTACAAGATGACACCTCACACGACGCATTCGCACCGCGGATAGTCCATCTCTACACCAAATACCATCCTTCACTGCCCCAAAAATGCTCACTTTCGCTACTACTCGTACTGATGACGTCACCAATGACGTCACAGATGCTGTGGATATCCCTCAACTCGGAATGTACACCCCGAGAGCTACAACATGACACCTCTCAGGACGCATTCGGACCAAGGATGGTTCCTCTACTCCGAATACCTTCCTTCACTGCCCCAAAATGTCCACTTTCGCTACTACTCCTACTGATGACGTCAACAATGACGTCACAGATGCTTCGGACATGCCTCAACTCGGAATGTACACCTCGAGAGCTACAAAATGACACCTCACACGACGCATTCGGACTAAGGATAGTCCCTATCTACACCAAACTCACCCCCACGCACCCACAAAATGTCCACTTTCGCTACTACTCGTACCGATGACGTCATCAATGACGTCACAGATGACGCGGACATCCCTCAAATCGGAATGTACACCCCGAGAACTACAAGATGACACCTTCCAGGACGCATTCGAACCGTGAATAGCCCATCTCGACCCCAAATACCTTCATGTACTGCCCGAAAATGTCCACTTTCGCTACTACTCGTACCGATGACGTCACAGATGACGTCACAGCTGACGCGGACATCCCTCAAATCGGAATGAACACCCCGAGAGCAACAAAATGACACCTCACACGATGCATTCGGACCAAGGATGGTCCCTCTCTACCCCAACACCTTCATGTACTGCCCCAAAATGGCCACTTTACTTACTACAACCAACTGCGCATGCGCAGATTGACGCGACTTGCATTCAAAAACACGCCATTCTGACTCTACCCCACACAAGCTTCACTTTGACACCCTCCACGACTCATTCGAACCAAGGATGGTGCCTCTCTACCCCAAACACACCGCTACATAGCACCCAAAATGTCCCCTTTCGCTACTACTCGTACTGATGACGTCACTGATGATGTCACAGATGACGCGGACATCCTTAAATCGGAATGTACACCCCGAGAACTACAAGATGACACCTTCCAGGACGCATTCGAACCGTGAATAGCCCATCTCGACCCCAAATACCTTCATGTACTGCCCGAAAATGGCCACTTTCGCTACTACTCGTACCGATGACGTCACCGATGACGTCACAGATGACGCGAACATCCCTCAAATCGGAATGTACACCCCGAGAACTACCAGATGACACCTTCCAGGACGCATTCGAACCGTGAATAGCCCATCTCTACCCCAAACACCTTCCTTCACTGCCCCAAAATGGCCACTTTACTTACTACAACCAACTGCGCATGCGCAGATTAACGCGACATGCATTCAAAAACACACCATTCTGACTCTACCCCACACAAGCTTCACTTTGACACCTCACACGACCCATTCGAACCGTGATTAGCTCATCTCTAACCCAAACACACCCCTACATAGCACCCAAAATGCCTGTTTTCTATACTACGGCCAGACTGCGCATGCGTAGACTATTGAACACGGACGAGAGCTTCAAAATAAGACCTCACTCGACCCCATTGGACCATTAGGGACTCACCTAGACTCCAACATGTCCACCCCGTATGGCCTATACACCCATAGCCATGCAGTATAGGCCTATGGGCCTACCCAGGCCTCGGTGACTTTTTTCAAAAATTTCACCGATTCGCTCCGCAACACTTCCTATCGTGTTCTAAATGACGAGACGAGTAAAACGAGACCCCACAACCCTACCGCAAATGTATAGAACTACGTTTCCCAGGGGGATAAACATTGAACCTGTACCCCAGTATGGGACTATATGGGGCTCGGTGACTTTTTTCAAAAATTTCACCGATTCGCACGGGGACACTTCCTATCATGTTCTAAATGACGAGACGAGTAAAACGTGACCCCACAACCCTACCGCAAATGTATAGAAGTACGTTTCCCAGGGGACAAACATTGATCCTAATACTCCCAGTATGGACTATATGGGGCTCAGTGACTAAAAATTTCACCGATTCGCACGGGGACACTTCTTATCATGTTCTAAATGACGAGACGAGTAAAACGAGACCCCACAACCCTACCGCAAATGTATAGAAGTAGGTTTCCCAGGATGGTGCTATACCCCCCATACCCCATATAGGCATTTTCCCGTAATTTAGGATAAAGTCCGTATTCCGTATTTTTTCAGGAAAATTTTTACATACACCCACCCTGGAACTAGGGGGAGATAACTCTATTGATAGACAAGCCCCGTTAAGCCCGGCGACCTATATACCCCTCATACCCCATATAGGCATTTTCCCAGGTTTTTCGATAAAGTCCGTGTTCCGTATTTTTTTTTTCAGGAAAAATTTTACATGCACCAACCCAGCCATCAAATACCCCTTCACCTAGGCTTCACTTTGATACCTCACTCGACCCCATTCGACCATTAGGGGCTCCCCTAGCTCCAAAACGGCTATTTGCATACCCTTGGGCCACCGCGCATGCGCAGAATGCCGCTATTTCAACCCCACACCCAGTCCATTAGATGCCCCTTCATGAATGCTTCACATTGATACCTCACTCGACCCCATCAGTCCACTAGGGGCTCCCCTAGCTCCAAAAAGGCTATTTTCATACCCTTCGGCCACCGCGCATGCGCAGAAGGCCGATATTTCAACCCCACATCCAACCCATTAGATGCCCCTTCATGAATGCTTCACATTGATACCTCACTCGACCCCATCGGTCCACTAGGGGCTCCCTAGCTCCAAAAAGGCTATTTTCATACCCTTCGGCCACCGCGCATGCGCAGAAGGCCGATATGTCAACCCCACACCCAGTCCATTAGATGCCCCTTCATGAATGCTTCACATTGATACCTCACTTGACCCCATCGGTCCACTAGGGGCTCCCCTAGCTTCAAAAAGGCTATTTTCATACCCTTCGGCCACCGCGCATGCGCAGAAGGCCGATATGTCAACCCCACACCCAGTCCATTAGATGCCCCTTCATGAATGCTTCACTTTGAAACCTCACTCGACCCCATCGGTCCACTAGGGGCTCCCCTAGCTCCAAAAAGGCTATTTTCATACCCTTCGGCCGCCGCGCATGCGCAGAAGGCCGATATGTCAACCCACACCCAGCCCATTAGATGCCCCTTCACCTAAGCTTCACATTGATACCTCACTCGACCCCATCGGTCCACTAGCGGTCCCTACAGATTGCCGAACACTTCCACGAAAACCCACGGTTTTGGGACTACTTTCGGTCCACGGAGGCACACCGCATCACCGCCAGACCGCATCACCGCGGAGAAATACATGCCCCCAAGGTCACGCCTCATTCACCCCAACCGGAAGTGACGTCATACCTGCGCACAACACTCCTGCGCACACCGCCACAATACCGCCACATTTTTTTTCTGCGCATGCGCAGTGAGGCGCTAGGTACTCCATTTACGCGCTATATACTACTAGCCTATTTCATACAATCGAGAATGAAAAAAAGATGAAATCTTAAGGTTCCAACTTTCGTAGAGAAATAAAAGGGGCAATTTGAAATTTTATTTTTATTCTGATATTCAATTTTTCAATATTGGCGGGTCTGTGAAACACAAAATTAAGTTTTGTACTGCCTCACACTGGGTTTCGCCCATTAGTAAAGAAATCCCTTCTCAGAGGCGCTACTACCAGGCACGATTCCCGATTGCTCATCCTCCACGGGTATATGCCCCACCATCTGTCCCATTCTTAAAAGAATTGCCACACCTAATAGAGGGTGTGCCCATTTTAGGGAGATCTAAACCCTGTGAGTACCAATTTATGTGTTACACATGTATTCAGGGAAATGCTCTTCTCCCGTGTTTCACACAAGCTTTCATTGAAGATTGAAGCTGGCTCAATCTTTAATACTTGATATTTTGTGGCCTCATTTTGAACATCTTTGCATAATCACTGGTACGAATGATCATGGGAAAATTCAATATGGCGTCCCGTAAATATCATTCAAAACTTACTCTGAAGTAGTCAAAGACGCTCATAACTACTAATTCTTACTGTTGAACATGGCGATATCTAACCGTTAAACAACACAAGCTTCTCAACTTTATATCTGAACACCAGTGCCATTGTGGATCCTTAACCATTAGATTGGAATCGTGGGAAAATCAAAATGGCGGCCATAGGTATTTCCGGTATTAGGCCTATTTGCTACGCATTTGAAAATCTGATAGCAAATAGCTGCAGGACTGTCATTGTAATTCGTGACATTGTTTGGATAGAATGGCCGAGACATTTCCTGGGATATAAAAAATCAAGAAATCTAATATTTGTATTTTCCAGTCTAGATGAATTGGATATATCCAGCTCATTTTCCAATATGGCTGCCATATACATCCACGTTATATTGTGTCTACTGATACATCAGGAAATATGAGGATGATTCATACTACAACATTATTGGTACAAATGGCATCATACATGGACCACACATAAACCCCAACATAATAAGCTAGGACAGCCTCTAGCTGCTGATATTAAACCTACCAGGACTGGTGGAAGAGGCGACCTCTTCTGGTATGACCCTTCCTCCATTAAGAAATTATTTGCATTGCACTCACCTTCACATAATCGTAGGTGCAACGGATGACACATGGATTTAAAATGGTGACCATGTGATGTCTTCAGATATTTGGTTCATCGTTAATTTAGTCCTATATGGAACATTTTTTTTTATCTCAAACAACATGCAATTTCTTCGACCTAAACCATTACTCATTAATTTGCATACCGGCAGCCGATTTAATGCTGATTTGTTTGGAACATATATCTACTATTGCAAACTCGACATAATTCATCACATCTCATATGAAATTCATTTGTACCATAAAACTGAAGTGCTCAATGTTGTTCAGCTAGATAAATTTTTTAAACGTATTTCTCCAACTCGTGTACAAAAATAACCAGATGAACAAAAACAATATTGGGTTCAATATTTTAGTTTATTACATTACCAATCACAGTACAAAATGGTAAAATAGAGTTCCAGCTGTAAGAGATGCTTAATCAGGTATTATGTACATAGAAAACAACCTGTGTAATACCTTCATATATGGTTAACCTTAACAGTTTACTAACAATAAAACGTGGATTTTAAAATTAATTTGAGCACCACCAATGTAAAAGCACAATCGTAATTTCATGTCCTTAATATATCAAATGATGTCTTAAAGTTTTATTTTAAAACTTGTACATGAATGGTCACAATATAAACTATTTACAAACAACGATCAAATATTGGCTTGGTTTTGATTCTATTTGAAACATACAGCTGAAAAATACATAAATGTACATTAAACAATTTCTTCTGAGGATTTGATTATCATGCCAAACTGCATAATTAGTAGATTATGCGCCATTTCATAAATACATCAAACAGCGATTGTTTGTAATTATTCATGGTGTGGCTTTATAAAATACCTCGATCACAAATTTAACAGGTTTTGATCTTCAATACTTTTTATATATTAAACTTTAAATATATAGGTTTAAAAAAGCAGTGTATGCGTAGGTTAAGAAACTCTACAACAGAAAATCTGTGTATTTGCAAAATGAATAAAGTCATGATATGTTAAAAAGGACTAGAAGACCTATTGTTATATTATGACCAGGAATTGTGTGAGAAAATCACATCTTGTATTGAGACTACATGTAGTTGCTGTATCACATCTATGCTTCACAATCTTTACAACAAGGACAGTTGTCAGTGGTACCATCCACCTCTGCCACGAGTCTATCTGTCACAGGTCTAGAGGCAGACCTTCTCCATGGATTCCATGATGGTTTGCACAGGCACATTCTCCTCACAGAGGTTAACCAGCTTGTACAGGTGACGGAGAGCATAGTCGTTCTGAAAGGAAAGCAACGATGATTTGTTATATCGAAAACTTTCTCATAAATATTATTGTGATGTCTGATATTCAGTAGTTTGAATATAATATGATAATTACCTGGTATATTGTTATATGTAATAAGATGTCAGACACTCAGCTAGTTGACACGGGAATACTTGTGATTCCAGGTGTCTCTGATGTCGTAACAGCTTTCCTGTCTGAACTGGATTATAGACAGCAATATGTTAGGTGTTGATTGTGTGTATTTATGTAATGATATGTCAACCTGTTTCAACCAGCTGTGTACTAAGTTTCCAACTGTGAATTGTGGTTTGTTTAGTCTTGCTATTGTGTCCTCATGCATAAATATAGTAGGACTGTAAATGGAAATCATTCCAGTGCACGGATGCACCGACACTGAGGACCAGTTAGTTTAGGCTCCATATCCAACCGACTGTGAATTGTTATATGTTTGTATCGTTACTTGTCCGTACAGTAAAGTTCGTATTGGAGTTAATCATATAGGCGACTTGTGTTTCATTTCATCAACGTACTTCCCAGAAGAAACGCATCCCTATATTTGGTGGAGAAGAGAGGCCTGTTACATATACTTTGTAACAGTCGATCTATAACGGTACCTATTTGCTACCCCAAATTCAACATGATCAACGAGTTACAACAGTTACTTTCGGCACTTTTCCAGGGAACTCATCTTGGACTACAGTGGAATATCAACGATGAGGGACCATCGGTCTGCTTAAAGGTTAAATGGAGTAAAGGTACAGTTGACTTTTCAAAAACTTTTTCCTCATCAAAACTTAGAAAATCCCCCTCAAGCTATCGCCGAGACAGAAATCGAATGGAAACATATATTAATCGGAGAAAAACGCAGGAACAAGCGTGCACAGATACTCAACGTTCCGAAGTTGATATTCATCAAACTGTTATTCCACCAGTTAATACCCATGTGGAATCGTTCACTGTGACAGAAACTACACCGGTACCCGTGAATGTATCTTCACAAACAGAAACTAAAGAATTCAAAGATATTGGTGTATTATGTGATATACAGACATCTACAGAGACGAAGGTAACTCAGACATGCCATTTGACCACATCTACATCAACACAGGTGGATCATATTTCTCGCGATAGTGGTTGCCAAACAGATACAGTAGGACTACCCCACGCCACATCTGCTGTTTCTCCAGTCATCTCTCCAAAACCTGATATTTCCTCAACAGAACCGGCACCAGCAACCCGAATAACTGAGAGGATACTGAAACGCAGATATTTCTGTGGTTCAGACAACTTTTTGGTTAAATGGAGAAATCAGCCCAACCGGTGCAATGAATGGATATCCAAGGATGACCTCGATTCCAGTGGTTTGGAATATTTGGCAACCCATGAACACCAAATTCGAGGATCGCGAGGGCCAACATGTACACAGAATGTTCGCACTTTTCCTGATTCGGCCATGATCACACCAGAGAACGACATAGCAGACAATCCTCCTGCGACAATAAAAGTGCGGTACCAACCCATAACACCAAAAGGCCTTCAAATATTCAAAACAATGAATGTGGTCAGAGACTTTCCTGTTGAGACCACACTGAACAGTGTAAATCATGACATCATGTGTACTTATGAGAGTATTGACTATCCTATTCGATATATAGATATTCAGTCGATTTCTGATCACCTTGGTCACCAGCGAGAATTTCGACCACACATGTATGTGCGATCATTGCAAGACAATTTGAAGGACTTGAAGATTTCAGGATTTGAAGATGTGACATTGTCGTTTGTCATTCAGTTTAAAAAAATGGAATACACTTAAATTTGACGGAGCAAATTTCTCGTAGCGATAGGGTAATATTGTAAAGTGCAGTTAAAGTATGTTTTATTTTTAAATTTAATTCAGTATACAACATGTACAAAAGTACCATTTTCATTGCTAAGTTTAAACTGTAGATATGTGCTTCTAAGTTGTCAACAGTTCTTTCTTTATAGAGACACGGGACGTGTCTAAATGAACCGGGAGGGAAATATTGTGATGTCTGATATTCAGTAGTTTGAATATAATATGATAATTACCTGGTATATTGTTATATGTAATAAGATGTCAGACACTCAGCTAGTTGACACGGGAATACTTGTGATTCCAGGTGTCTCTGATGTCGTAACAGCTTTCCTGTCTGAACTGGATTATAGACAGCAATATGTCTAGGTGTTGATTGTGTGTATTTGTGAAATTATATGTCAGAACCTGTTTTCAACCAGCTGTGTACTAAGTTTCCAACTGTGAATTGTAGGTTTGTTTAGTATTGCTATTGTTTTCCTCATGCATAAATATAGTAGGACTGTAAATGGAAATCATTCCAGTGCACGGATGCACCGACACTGAGGACCAGTTAGTTTAGGCTCCATATCCAACCGACTGTGAATTGTTATATGTTTGTATCGTTACTTGTCCGTACAGTAAAGTTCGTATTGGAGTTAATCATATAGGCGACTTGTGTTTCATTTCATCAACGTACTTCCCAGAAGAAACGCATCCCTATAATATCATAGATGAGTAACTCAATCAGATCAGCAAAAGTCCAATAAAATTTTTAACAATCCTACGAATGCAAAAGTTGATTCCCATTTGCCACCAACACATGCTATAATAAAGCATATTTGGATGGATCAGTTTCTTATGGAAGATTGTATTATTAAGATGCTTGTCTATACTAACTAGAGGGGGGAGACATAATAAGGGGGCCATGCATGAGTGCCCCTGGGTAATACTAAAAATCTGCGTGTGAATTTATTCATGTCACTGAGTAGTGATCATAGAAATGCTTCCCTGTGACTGTTAGGGAGGAGGGGGGGGGGGGGGTGGTGAGAAAGGTGTACAGAGGTGATGCAATCACCATACAGATAATGTGCTAGTATCCTCTAGATTGATTTTTGTACCGAGAAGATCTATTCTTCTTCATTGTTTTTTGTGACCCTTACAAGAAGATGAACCTTTTATGGTTAGTCTAGTGAAAATAAAATGTCTCTTCACAAAGTTTGAGGACATCTAGATGAAGGTAATGGTCTGTGCCCTCTGATAAGGAACTGAGGAATGCAAATGAGCTCTATTGACTAACAGTTTCAAATGTCAGCCATTCACCTAACAATCACTTAAATGTCCATATATCTTGGCTTGATAGGCCAGAGTAGTCAATGTGACCTTGCACCAATTATAGAGGTCATACTGTTTCAGAGATTTTTACCATGGCAACTGGTGACTATGGATGCTTACTGAAACATATTTTGATTCCATCTATAATCCTACTTCACATACCTGGGGCAGGTCAAAACAGAGTCTGTTGAATTCCTGGACTACTGGATCATAACAGTCGTGTTTGGTTAGCATATGCCTGACCGTGAGGATACGGGTGGCCTGAGTGTGGTGAGTTGTGGCCAGACCTACGATATGCTTGAATGTGTCGCGTACCCTTTGGCGAACCTGAAAATACACATCATAGTTCAAGTAACTTTATGGTTAGTTTTTTTCTTTTTCTTCTTTTGAATATTTCGCTTCTCAATTTTTAAGGTTTGTCAAAGACTACACAAGAAAAAAAAACACCCAAAAAACATAATTTTGCCAACATGCACACTTGTTTACCCATGAAAACAATAGCGATACATGGCATTGACTAATACAAGAACATTGTTCTTCATGAATCCTTTATTTCCAGAGAAGTCCAATGCATGATCTTACCGCCTCTAATTCCAGGATTTGTGTAGTGAGCTGTATTCTCTCTTTCCTGGATTCAGAATCAGCAAGTCTGTTACGCAGAATCATCAATGGTACATCTTCTGATGGTACAGCTGTCAACTGATAACACACAAATACAAATCAAGTCTTAGTGAGATGCATATATATGTGAATGAAACTTCTGGTTAAATTTAGCAATACTAACTTATGGTTTTCAACAACATAGGTAAAATCTTTTTTGCTTAAACAATCTACATTTGAAAAATGGAATCCAGTTCAGGGTATCAATTTTATACCATGTCTTACAAACTCCATATGAAATGTGAACAGGTGTACATGTATATACGTACTGGTACTTCCTCATAGACAACTGGTACTGGTCTGACATCAGAATGCATGTTACCCTGGAACTCTGCCACATATTCACTGCTCATCATCTGACAACAGCGCAACACAATATAATAGTTAGTACACTCCAGCAATTGTTCATCCTTAAGCATTATACCAGATGTGTGTGTAGAGGTGTGATGTAGTGGGAGTGAATGTTTCTTCTATGTGAAATACTATGCTCGGGTGTGATTGAACATTGAAGAGTGGGGTGAAATTTTGTGTTCATACATTAATGTTCTCCAAACTGAATATTTTCTCTTCCTCACTTTTTATTCTGTACAAGAAATTGTATAATTATATGCTAATGGTTTTAATTACATCGTAACATCCATACCTTGATGTTTGTAACTATTTATATGTACAGGTTTTCACAATAATAATGGTTGTTCCCTGTGTATTAGTTACACATGTAACTGATGTACAGATATTGAAGTGGTGTCATCCTTCAATACTAACCAGATCACCATACTCCATAACATGGCTGGTGTTGGTCTCTTTCTTTACAATCATGTACTGTTTCTTCAGGGTCTCCGTCTTGAGATCTTCCTGTATAGATAAAAGTAATATAGTCGCAATAAGTAAGGATTGTTCAGCTTTACAAGTACTGACTGCTCAGCAAAGGTCATGATGGTTCAGCAATATGCATTGACTGCTCAGCAAAATATTCATGTTCATCCTTAAGCATTATACCAGATGTGTGTGTAGAGGTGTGATGTAGTGGGAGTGAATGTTTCTTCTATGTGAAATACTATGCTCGGGTGTGATTGAACATTGAAGAGTGGTATGTGTGGTGAAGGTCATTATCACAGTTTAATGAGAGTGCCAATGAGAACAGCCTTAAAATGGTTTGTCAAAATAGAAGAGTTAATGTGAAGACATTATCTTCCCTCACAATTGCTTTCAAATTCTTACTCTGAAATAGAGCCCAGAGAATCAACTGAATGCTGTTTAATAATCAGGGATAACGGGTTTGGAAATTTGGGCACCCAAATTATATATATATATATATATATATATATATACTTGCTGCCAAATATACCTTATCAGGTTGTATTTCGACCATTTAATACTTCCACAGCTTCCATGGGCTTCGACAGTCGCACATAGCGGCCTATTTCACTATAACTTATAACATTCGGCGCCATGTAAGGGTGCCCAAACTAAAAGTCTAGATCAGACCTTGATAATGTACGGCATTAAGGAGCAATAATAGTTTTCCTATAACTGACCTTGTCAGAATCTTCCATCCACTTCACACTGTATACATCTCCCAGATATGTGTACCTCTTGGGGTCATAGTAACAGGCTTGGGAGGACTCGTGAGGGTTGGCAGCAGTCGTGGCAAATACTAACAGCAACAGAACAAACAAAGTACTAGGATTACAAATCACACAGGATACAATGGAAGATACTCAGTAAATTACACAAGATTATCCAATAATTTAAGTTAGCCATGATGGATTAAGTCAATCAGTTGCATAATTTACAAGATCCTACATTTAATGGACATGTCTTTGAGTGACAAAAGTCGGACTCAATCATTGACTGGAGTCTCTCAATAGTTATCCCTGCCCACACCATCATCAATGTCCTCCTAACTTAACACCATAGTTATCCCTGCCCACACCATCATCAATGTCCTCCTAACTTAACACAATAGTTATCCCTGCCCACACCATCATCAATGTCCTAACTTAACACCATAGTTATCCCTGCCCACACCATCATCAATGTCCTCCTAACTTAACACCATAGTTATCCCTGCCCACACCATCATCAATGTCCTCCTAACTTAACACCATAGTTATCCCTGCCCACACCATCGTCAATGTCCTCCTAACTTAACACCATAGTTATCCCTGCCCCACCATCATCAATGTCCTCCTAACTTAACACCATAGTTATCCCTGCCCACACCATCATCAATGTCCGCCTAACTTAACACCATAGTTATCCCTGCCCACACCATCACCAATGTCCTCCTAACTTAACACCATAGTTATCCCTGCCCACACCATCATCAATGTCCTCCTAACTTAACACCATAGTTATCCCTGCCCACACCATCATCAATGTCCTCCTAACTTAACACCATAGTTATCCCTGCCCACACCATCATCAATGTCCTCCTAACTTAACACCATAGTTATCCCTGCCCACACCATCATCAATGTCCTAACTTAACACCATAGTTATCCCTGCCCACACGATCATCAAAGTCCTCCTAACTTAACACCAGTTATCCCTGCCCACACGATCGTCAATGTCCTCCTAACTTAACACCATAGTTATCCCTGCCCACACCATCATCAATGTCCTCCTAACTTAACACCATAGTTATCCCTGCCCACACCATCAATGTCCTCCTAACTTAACACCATAGTTAGTCCCTGCCCACACCATCACAATGTCCTCCTAACTTAACACCATAGTTATCCCTGCCCACACCATCATCAATACCCCCTAACTTAACACCATAGTTATTCCTGCCCACACCATCATCAATGTCCTCCTAACTTAACACCATAGTTATCCCTGCCCACACCATCATCAATGTCCTCCTAACTTAACACCATAGTTATCCCTGCCCACACCATCATCAATGTCCTCCTAACTTAACACCATAGTTATCCCTGCCCACACCATCATCAATGTCCTCCTAACTTAACACCAGTATACATCTGACCTATCCTGCATAATATAAACTCATCGTTATTTTCCAATTGAGATTCACTAGTAATGTCTAAACTCATCACTATTATCCTAAACTCATTAATATCCTAACTCGTTGCTCAGCTTTGAAATCTTCGTCGTTATATCCTAACTCTCCCTCAATATTCCAACTCACCATTAGGAGTCAGGTGAATGCTGTTAGGAATTAGACTAAGAATAAACATAGCCATTTCATCAGAACCTTCTGAATGGCATTCCCCTCATGTTATAAGCCCTGGAGATTAAAGTGTCCTTTAACTGAAGATGACACACAGAACTCTTGGCTGTATTTACAACCATTTTTTACTTCACATGTGTGTTATTTCTAATTATAGTCAGGGCTGTTAGGGATTTTTTGGTTCACATTCTTCCAAGAGCACCAAATTTGGCCCATATGCCGCCCATACCATACTATTTCGATTTTTGATGGGCGCCAAGACGGGCGCCCCCTAGGGCCGCCATATTGGCGAAATTCAATATGGTCGCCACCCGGGTTAGAGGTCAATCGTTAGAAAGGGTTAGAAATATGAATAATAGCACTTTTTAGTGGTTTTGGGGGTCGGAGAATCTGATTGTGATGTTATTTCAACGATTTGAGGTCACGGTCATCCTTTATTAATGTCACCCTAGAGGTCATTTTGGGGATAAATTCGCCATTATCAGTGGTTTTGGGGCAAGATATATAAACTGCCTCATTCTATTGGTTTCAGGGGTTGAGTAACTCGAATCTGGCTTTATTTTGGCGATTCGGTGCAATATTTCATTTGAGAGTCGCGATAGAGGTCATCCGAACCAGAGATCAACCAGAGGTCAATTGTAGGTAAAACACCAAAAGGGCTAGAATCACAAATAATACCAAAGGGGTTTGTGGCAATCGGAGAATACGATTCTGATCTTATTTTAAATATTTGAGGTCACCCCATTTTGGGTCAAAGGTCAAAGATCAACAGTTACCGCTAAGAACAACCGAATGAAGATTATTCAGGAACAAATGTTATTAAAATACTTCGGAAATGACATTTGCTGGCAAAATGCTATACCTATGCCGCTACGCCGCTATGTGTATTCAAATGTTCGAAATACAATACAGAGACTGCTTTAGCAACAATATACCAATGATTATTAGTACCTATACCTTTTGGCTTGCGCACTCAAGAAACTGTGAAGTCGGGTTGCACCAAGTAAGGCTGTGGAAGAGGGGTAGTGCCAAGGATTTTGACGGACCTAGATCGGAACAAAGGGTATGGACTGGAATGTCACAATATTTTTTTCCAGTACCGAAGCCCACCAAGAGTTCCCATAGACCGAGGGTCTCCAAAGACCGGACATCAATGTCCATCGTGCGAACATAGGCTGTTGTATGACCCTCTTCCGTGGCATGTGCTAGATGCAGGAGGATCCTGTTTTCCGCCTCAGAATGGTTTCACGGTTGATTTACTGAGAGGTCACAACGCCTGTTGAAGAACACGGACTCAAAACGGGTACACAGGAGGAGCTTTCCGCCCATGTCAGTCTTGGAGATCTGTATGCTGATGAATGAGAATGGCTCCTTTCTGTTCTCATTTTTTAAGAAGCCGCTGATCCACTCATACTTCGAGATTTTAGGGTACCGTAAAAAGTATTGTGGCATTCCAGTCCAGACCATCTGTTCCTTGGCACT
Source organism: Hanleya hanleyi (assembly GCA_036873755.1). NCBI lineage: Eukaryota > Metazoa > Mollusca > Polyplacophora > Lepidopleurida > Hanleyidae > Hanleya > Hanleya hanleyi. Next base: position 1,053 of record JAVTVY010040485.1, on the reverse strand, counting down.
ATCCCTCTTTCACAGCTTAACAGGGTGCAAGACGACTTCACAGTTTCTTGAGTGTGGCAAAAAGACCGCTTGGTCAGCCTGTACAAGCATACCGGACCTCACCAACACACTAGTGGCTCTCACGCACGATCCTGACACTCTCGAGTCCGTGCATATGGAGCTTATATAACGCTTCATCGTACTAATGTACAGCAAGGGATGTGGTGCAGCCGGTGTCAGTGAGGCCAAGCATCACCTCTTCACCACTGCAACCAGATCGCTGGAAAAACATCCCACCTCCCAGCCGCGCTGTTGCAGCATGTGAAGCGAGCGCTACTGCAAGCGAGTTTGTACTGGAGTCAGGTGACTTCAATCCATCAGGGAATCCTTGACTTCAGTGAGTGGAGCTGGCACAAAGCTTGCACCCGTACATGGCAACCGCTATGGACCACTCTTAGCGACATTTCTACGGCATATGCCATTCTCATGCACTGCGGCTGACTCAAGGCATGCAAGGGAAAGTGCAAATGCAACTGTGCCGATGTACGATACACGACCCTCTGCAAATGCGAAGGCGGGTGCGTTAATAACGAGGGCGGTGATGACCAGTATTACTTATTGCTGGCATCATGTTTTTAGCAGCAACTGTTGATCTTTGACCTTTAATTTCCAAATGAGGTGACCATGACCTCAAATCGTCAAAATAAGGTCAGAACCTAATTCTCCGATGCCACAAAGCCCTATGGTATTATTTGTGATTCTAGCAATTTTGGTGTTTCCTATAATTTACCTCTGGTTGATCTCTGGTTCGGGTGACTTCTATCGTGAACCTCACATGCAATATTGCCTCAAGTCGTCAAAATATGACCAGATTCGGGTTACTCAACCCCGAAAATCGATAAAATGAGGTAGTTTGTATATCTGGACTAAAAACCACTAAAAATGATGAATTTGACCCCAAAACGACCTTTAAGGTGACCTTGACCTCAATTCGTTGATCAGAATCAGATTCCCCGACACCGAAAACCACTAAAAAGTTATATTATTCATGATTCTGGCCATTTTGTTTTTTTT
>JAVTVY010040484.1:0-18987 GCA_036873755.1 Hanleya hanleyi | reverse complement strand
GACGACCGACGTTGTACCCACCACCACCACTCCAGTTCACTCGTACAAAATTTACAAGAGCGGGTTACCACGACAGCGCATACAGCTCGAACCATGGACCCTCGGTGGCAGCATCCCTTCACTTGCGTCATCGCAGGGCCGACGGGTTCCGGCAAAACGCACTTCGTCAGGAAACTCCTTCCACACGCCGACAGCATGATCACCCTACCCATTGCCCGAGTCGTGTGGTGTTACGGAGAATAGCAGGAAGCGTATGCAGCAATGCCCAACATCACGTTCGTGGAAGGCCTACCCAGCCTGGTCGATTTGGAACCCGACACCTTGGTGGTTCTGGATGATCTCATGGCGGAAACGGATGCGCGGGTCACCCAACTCTTTACCAAAGGCAGCCATCATCGACGGCTCAGCATCATCTACATTGTGCAGAATCTGTTCAATAAAAACAAAGAACATCGGAACACTTATTAGCTTAAATGCCCACTACCTGGTGGTCTTCAAAACCCGAGAGATACCACTCAACTGCTGCACCTGGCAGAGACAGATATATCCCGGCCGCACACCGTTTGCGTTCTGGAAGCCTTTAAAGATGCCACAACCCCTCAGCACGGGTATGCTCTTCGATCTCAAGCAAGCCACCCCGGCTTCTACCTTCGACTACGGACCGGCATCTTTCCCGGAGAGACCCACCACGTGTACATGCAAAAATAATGTAAACACACCCACAGTGGCGCTTCCAGCTGGGGTTTGTGTGTTTGATGATGGGAATAATAAAAAGAATGAATACCACAGCAGGGTTGACTTTGTCTGTGAGGTGGATAAAAAGGGCAGAGTTGTGGGTTCTAGCATTAGTTGTACAGGATGTCTGCGCGAGTACGGAAGCACGCTCCCACGCTCCGTATATTGAAGACGGCCCCACCCGAGTTAGTCCGAACCATTGTACGCGGTGCGGACCTGACCTTAGCCCACGCTGTCTGTATTTCGAGATCGGGTACAACCTGTTAAAAAGGCAACGTACCACTGACTCCGGCTCAGAAGACCAAGTTGGCCAAGCATAAGACAGGTCTCCGAATCCTAGTCCAGAAGCGGGTCCCTCAAACACAAAAGAAAAAGGTGCTACAGAAAGGCGGCTTTCTTGGGGCCATCTTAGCACCGTTGGCCGCTTCCGTGTTGGGTCCAGTATTGGGTGGACTCTTCGGCCGACAATGAACCACAAGACAAAAAATGGTCCTCGTCGAACCACGGTTCCTTCAAAACCTCAATCGCCCTACCCTGTCCCATATACGGTGAAGACCATAAACACCCTCGATGAAGAGATGCAACAGATCTTACAAAGACCGGGGTTAAGCGACAGTGAGAAAGTACAACGGTACAATGAGACGCTTCAACGGTACATGACGTTCATGGACCAATACAAAACCCTCTCTACCCCACCACCACCACCACGTGACAGACCGCTGACCTCAGCACCGTTCCAACAGCCGCCATTACCAGGGGTAGCCCCCACAGCCCCACAGTGGGTGGAAGACGAAGTGCTGAGGAGTGTACCTGCCTCGTTCAAGAAACAAGCTGGCCTGGTATTACAACGGATGAAACAGAATCCTAATATGACTTGGAATGATAAAGGCGAACTCCTGGTACAGAATCAGGTGGTGCCCGGCACCCACATGACGGATTTAGTGAATGTTCTGATGCGTAAACGCAGATCGCACACGGATCCTCGAGGATGGGAGGTCTTTGCTCAAGGCTTGAAAGACATGCATGTACCACAGGAATTGGTGGGGAACCCCCACCGCTGGGCCTTTATGCAGCAAACCCAGCAATCGCCGAGTCATGCACCACGACAGATTCCACAACCTTGGGAATCTGACTGGGAACCGGAGTCACCCCCCAAAACTCCACCACCACAACGGGCACCTTCTTTTCAGACCTTTAAAAAACCACCCTTGATCAGGACACCTCACATCCCCAGAGCCGTGACACGTAGCAAGTCAACGCGACGAACACGACGCCGGACACAACCACCCAAGGTCTGGAACACCTATTAAAACCAACAGCAGCAGCAGGACAGCTCAGTCGCCATGTTTTACCTCACCCTACCCAGTAACAGTTCGCTGGATCTGTTTCCTGACAACACCGTGGCCAAGTATGTGACTCAATTACCACAACCGTTGCATTTACCTGGCCGGTGGGAATGTGGACTAGTGGATATTCAGTACCCTTACTCGTGGTACAACGTGCGAGCCAATGAAGTGTGGTACGAGGTGACCTACGAAGGAAAAGACACCCGACTCACCCTCCCCGAAGGCCAATACGATACTCCCAAGGAGTTCATCGGTGGGCTGTCAAGACTGTTGCATTATAAGGCTCTACGGCGGGTCACGAATAGTTCAAAACCCATCCAAGCCTATCCCTTCAAGAATCACGTGGACTTCGATTACAACGCACACAACGACAAGGCACAGCTTACCGTCACCGCCAACGCGAGTGTGGTACTGAGTCCTATCGTACAGCAAATGCTGGGTTTCGATCTACGGACGTTCGCTGGTCCCACCGAACACCATGGCGAGATCCCGATGGATATGAAGTCGGGTATGTACGGACTCTACGTCTACTCGGACGTGGTGGACAACCACATCGTGGGCGATATCAGCACACCTCTGTTACGGGTGGTCCCCATTAAAAAGACGTATGGAGGTCAAGTCACCCACAGTTTCACCCACATGCTCTACTTGCCCGTACGACAAACTGACATCAACACGATCACAGTGGATATAAGAGATGACACGGGACGACCGGTGGCATTCGAACGAGGAAAAGTGGTGCTGACACTTCATTTTCGACAAGCACGTGCTCCCCACTTTGCATAATGAAAGTACCTTACGAGTGCGATGCACGCAGCTATATGGACTATTATGCCCAACAGGCCGGGGGTGGCTTTCCGGTCTTCAGCGGTGCACGCATGCAACGTGGACATGGACTGGGGAACATACTCGGCAGCATCGTCAAGACGTTTCTGCCCTTGGTGACGCGTGGGGTGAAAGCAATCGGCAAAGAAGCGGTACGCAGTGGACTGCAAGTGGCCGGTGATGTCTTGGGGAGTACGGCACCCAAAGAAGCCTTGAAACGGCGGGCCAAAGAAGCGGGAGGCGTCTTGGTGGCCAAAGCACAACGCACCGTAGGGAATAAAAGAGCTGCCCCACCGAGACCACGCACCAGTCGACGACCGACCCAGCGACGACGCACATCGAAGACCCGGGATATCTTTTCTTAAAACATGTCCTTGATCCACGCCGAGTCCTGCCCCTCCACCAACAGTGAATTTGATTTGTGGACCGTGCCGCCCGCACAGACCAGTGCCGAACAAGGATTATGGGTGGAGCATCTCCCGCTCTCCAGCATCAACGCAACAGGACCCATCGAGTTCACCATCAGTAATGCGGATACGACCTATGTGGATTTAGCCCATACCTACTTGTATGTGAAAGCCAAGATCACCAATGGAGATGGCACCAGAATCACCGACCAAGCAACGGTGGGGCCGACGAATCTCTGGCTGCACTCGATGTTTCAACAGGTGGATATATTTCTCAGCGGCAAACTCATCAGTGACTCGACCAACACGTACCCCTATCGAGCCTACATCGAGACGCTGTTGTCGCATGGGCGAGAGGCTAAAAAATCTCAACTGACAGCCGCTTTATTCTACCAGGACAAAGCCGAGCACATGGGCGCAGAGAACGACAATACGGGATATAGCAAGCGGAAGGCTTTGACCGCGAACGGCGTCTCGGTGGATATGATCGGTCGACTGCACGCAGACATGTTCATGCAATTACAAGCGTCTAGTCCGTCATTCATAATCCAGCCGTCGTCCATTAGAGAATATCCGCGTCCATAATCCAAAGACCTATTCCATTTCCATTTAACAGTATTAGCACCAAATTCAAAAAGACAAAAGTATACATAAACATAGGCTTGTTTCCTGCAAGAGAGAAGCGGTCAACAATTTGCAATGATGCCGGCAAGACATCATGATGTTCCAAAATATCAATATCAAAATGCAAGACCGATACCTCTTGAACAAGATCCCCATCAAAATCCGACTGATACGGGCGCCTCCGACCTTCGCCTTGATGGCCACTAACGTAGAGGCGCATATAGCTGACTATAAGATTGTCATCGAAGACGCAGTCCTGTATGTCCGAAAAGTGAAACCGAATCCAGCCGTTCAATTGGGCCACATGAAAGACTTGGAAACAAAACCAGCCCAGTACCCTATCCGACGTGTGCAAACCAAAGTGTTCTCTGTGTCTGCTGGAAATTTGAGCACCAACAAAGACAACCTGTTCCTGGGGGAACTACCCAAGCGATTGATCCTGGCCTGTGTGAAAAATACCAGTTTCAGTGGAGCCTACCCAGAGAATCCGTTTGACTTTAAACATTTGGGCATCAATTTTGTGGCCCTGCATGTGGATGGACAACAGGTGCCAGCCACCGCCTTAACCCCGAACTTTGGGCGCGCGAATTTCATTCGAGCCTATCAGAGCCTGTTTACAGCCACCGGTCAAATCAACCAGGACGAAGGGAATTTCATCAGTCGGGAGGACTACAGGAACGGATACACATTGTTCTGTTTCGATCTGACCCCCACCTTAGAGAACGACCATCAGCTGGCCCTGGCCAAGCAAGGCAATTTACGGTTGGAAATCCACTTTCGACGAGCCCTCCGGAGCACCGTCAATGTGATCTGCTACGCCGAGTTTGACAACATCATTCAAGTGGACAAGGCGCGCAACGTGCTGTGTGACTTCTCCACCTAACATGGATACAGAGCAGATAACCACCGTGCTGGAGAATGACCCAGAGACACGTAGGGTCTTTCAAGGGGTGTTCGCCCGAGATGTGTTTCCATTAGACCGTGTGTATCCTGCTGCTTACGTTCTCAACACGGACCCGATGGATCGGCCCGGTGAACACTGGGTGGCCATGTACTTGACAGAACAGCAGGGCGAATACTTTGACCCGTACGGCCTGCCACCCCTCCATCCCGATTTAACAGACTTCATGGATCAAGGCACAGAAACGTGGTGTTGGAACAGTCAAACGTTGCAAAGCCTGACCAGTAGCGTGTGCGGACGTGTGCTTGTTTTACCTGTACCATCGATGCCAGGAAGACCCTTATCACCACCATCAATACCGGTGTTGACGAGTACCCCAAGGCCGAGGACCGCGATGTACTCGTCTATGACTGGGCCGCCCATCATTTCAATGTACAAGTCCCGTTCTGGGCTTGAATTCTTTCAATGTACACACGCCCGCTGTTCTGGGCTTAAGTTTAAAAGCCCCCCTGTTCTGGGCTTCAGTTCTTTCAATGTACAAGCCCCTTGTTCTGGGCTTGAGTTTTCACGTGGTTGTTCTCACGTTGTTGTTGTTACTGAATAAAAAACAAAATGAGATCTCACCAAAAAACCCTATCTTGTGTGTTTTATTTACATCCCGACGAAATGGCCAGTTTTCGACACCGGATGTGCCGCCATCTTGAACATACGTGCCGCCATCTTGGATATGTCCCATAATGCACCGGGTCAAAATACTCGCTTCTGATTGGCTGAGCGCTCTGTGACGGATTTGAAATACTCGCTTCTGATTGGCCGAGAGCTCCGCATTGCTGTCTGCGCATGATATTCCTACCGTACATCCAACCCATCAGATGCCCCTTCACGAATGCTTCACTTTGATACCTCACTCGACCCCATCGGACCTTTAGGGGCTTCCCTAGATGCCAAAACGTCTATTTTCATACCCTTGGGCCACCACGCATGCGCAGAATGCCGATATTTCAACCCCACACCCAGCCCATCAGATGCCCCTTCACGAATGTTTCACTTTGATACCTGACTCGACCCCATCGGACCCTTAGTGGCTCCCCTAGATGCCAAAACGTCTATTTCCATACCCTTGGTCCACCGCGCATGCGCAGAATGCCGATATTTCAACCCCTACACCCAGCCCATCAGATGTCCCTTCACGAATGCTTCACTTTGATACCTCACTCGACCCCATTGGACCATTAGGGGCTCCCCTACATCCCAACACGTCTATTTCCATACCCTTGGGCCACCGCGCATGCGCAGAATGCCGATAGTTCAATCCCACACCCAGCCCATTAGATGCCCCTTCACGAATGCTTCACTTTGATACCTCACTCGACCCGATTGGACCATTAGGGGCTCCCCTGGCTCCAAAACGTCTATTTTCATACCCTTCGGCCACCGCGCATGCGCAGAATGCCGATAGTTCAACCCCACACCCAGCCCATTAGATGCCCCTTCACGAATGCTTCACTTTGATACCTCATACGCCTCCATCGGACCATTAGGGGCTCCCCTAGCTCAAAAACGTCTATTTTCATACCCTTGGGCCACCGCGCATGCGCAGAATGCCGATAGTTCAACCCCACACCCAGCCCATCAGATGTCCCTTCACGAATGCTTCACTTTGATACCTCACTCGACCCGATTGGACCATTAGGGGCTCCCCTGGCTCCAAAACGTCTATTTTCATACCCTTCGGCCACCGCGCATGCGCAGAATGCCGATAGTTCAACCCACACCCAGCCCATTAGATGCCCCTTCACATAAGCTTCACTTTGATACCTCACTCGACCCCATCGGACCATTTTATCTAAGGACTACTTTTTCTCCGCGGAAGCTTTTTCCCGAGACCGAATCACCGCCAAAACCGCGGTCAGACCGCATCACCGCGGATGAATACATCCTGAATACATCCCCTGCAGCAATTGTAGCCGCCATCTTAAACCCACCACCCACCCACCACCACCACAGCCGCCATCTTAAACCCACCACCCACCCACCACCACCACAGCCGCCATCTTAAACCCACCCCCCACCCACCACCACCACAGCCGCCATCTTAAACCCACCACCCACCCACCACCACCACAGCCGCCATCTTAAACCCACCACCCACCCACCACCACCACAGCCACCATCTTAAACCCACCACCCACCCACCACCACCACAGCCGCCATCTTAAACCCACCACCCACCCACCACCACCACAGCCGCCATCTTAAACCCACCACCCACCCACCACCACCACAGCCGCCATCTTAAACCCACCACCCACCCACCACCACCACACATGACCCCATGTGACACAATACTCGCTTCTGATTGGCTGTCGCGTGACGTCACAGAGGTCATATGCAAATTTCTGAGGTCAATGGGGCAGTAAATACTCTTTGTATACTACTCCCGTGATTACTTTACGGTGCAGCCATATGGGGAAATTCCGAATCCTCTCAAATATATTCCGTCCAACATCGAACCTAACTAAATTTTTTCTTGAGTTAGGTAGATATTCCCCCAACGCTGGTGTGAACGGGGTATGGACTGGGACCCTTATATGTATGTAAGACGGTGGAAAGTGATCATGGGTCAGTGGGTCAGATGTACGTTTATGACTTACCCAAGTGTCAACTGGGAAATATTCAAATGGACTTAGCATTTAAGTATGAGGGTAATAAGTTTTTTCCAAGTTTGGAAACATATACTCGTAAAGTAAAGATACTAGTAAACTTAGATCATACAAAAATCTCAAATCGACGTTCCAGGTGGAACTCTGTGTAAAAAAGGTTATGTCAAAGACGCAAAGAAGTTCTATATCGATGTTTAGACTTGGGGTCGCTCAAATAAGATAGGAAACGTGTTGGTGTGAGAATTTGGAAATCGTAGAAAGAATATGTCCAATATGCCAAAATTCCATTCATGGGGTACATGTAATAATAGAACGTCCCGCTTATGATGAAATAAAATACGATGCCCGCTTTGAAATGTTTGCACTCTTGGGTGACGACATGTCCGCCATGTCAGACAGGGACATTGTGCAGTGTCAAAAGAGCTAAATTTGTTTTGCTATTCTAGAACGTATTGTATATCAGTTAACATATAAAACGTAATATTGATGAATGTTGTATCTCATAACTCTGATAAGAGTTCACAAGTGTGCACTTGCGAATCGTATTTTGTCTGTATTTTAATGTTTCCTTGTACATGCAGTGAGGTATAAATAAATTCATCGTTTTGCCCCCTTTTTAGTGCACCACAAATACGACTCAATCTGCATTGGGGCATTGAGATTCATGACTACCGTCCAGCACATTTTAAATTCCACATATTCAATTAATTCTATAATCAAAGCCGGTATTAAATCAAGTGTAAGTCAATCAAATTTAATCGTTTAATCTAACATATATATGGTTATAATATTATTGTTCCGACCTGCAATGATATTGCAATGTAAATAGACATGTACGATTAGGGTTTCTCGGTCTGAGATTGTAATTCGGACTTGAGTTTCGCGGATCACTGATGAGCGGAAAAATGGTTTGTGATCCAGAAGTGTGTTGTGTGTGTCGATCGGTTAGTTTCGCCTTCAAAAATAGAAAGCTTGTGCTATTTCGAGGACATTTGGTATTTCCGAGAAATACAGTGCGGTAAATAGGTCACTGGTTATTCCGTACAGCCTCTGTCACGATCGTGTGTTATGGTGGTTGTGCAATAGTGATAGTGCTATAGCCCGGACGTCTTTAATGCGCGGATGTCGGATAGCACAGTGGTAAATTTATAACAGACCTATGACAGAAGGTAAATGTACGTTTCATTACTATGCTTATTGCATCAGCTTGCGCTTTCAGCTTGGGACCTTCCATCTATTAAACTAAATTCACTCATTTATTCATTGGTTAAATGGGCCCCGTTTACACAAAGTCTTGACCAGGCTCAAAGTCGCTTAACTTCGCTGATTTTACCAGAACCGGTGTGTCGTGATATGGCGTATCAGGGAACCTTCAAAAGTCACAGTGAAACATACAGCCAAGGGTTCCCCATGGGCATGACGGTGCACTCGCTGAGCCATCAATAAATAATAAAAAAAGAATTATATGTCAATTCATCAGAATTCGGTCAGCTCAGAACTTGCTCGTAGCAATGCCCTAATGCACGTTCATGCCAAAAATCAAGGGTCTAATGTCAACGGTTCTCCTTATTTTGCCGACGAAAGGATTCGGATGGACTGACTGACTGACTGACTCATTACCGGACAATTTGCGATCTGTAGCCTACTTCGTAGGAACAAAGCGTCTCGGCACTGCCAGCAGAAGTCAATAAAGAACAAATACACACTCTTGAAAGATGGTCCTAAAAATTGTATGAAATCACTGCTACAATAAAGACCATGTCAGAAAAGAAAATTCCATCGGAAAGTGTATTATTAGATTTTCTATCAATTACTATGACAAAATATAATTTGTCCAAGGCAATGATTACATGGCAGTGTGACTAACGTCACAGGACCTACGAAGTACAGTAGGCATTAGGACTCGAACGCGAACTGAACTCTTGGAAATCCCCACCCCCAGTTGAAATCCTGCCTATATTAAGATGGGCACCGCCGAAGTCAGAATCGCCAGTGATTTTCATCAAAAATCACCAGAAATTTTCATCAAAAGTAGGTCAGCTCAGAACTTGTTGGTAACAGTCTCCTAATGCGCCTTCATTCCAAAATAAATAACACTCGCCGATTTAATTTTACAATTTTCTAATGAAAGGAAACAGATTGAATAATATAGGTTCAGTAGATTTCAAGCTTTACGTGTGAAAATACATTTACATCTCTTTAATGGTTTTCAGTGCCCTTGTCCAGGATCAAAACAACTTTTTGAATCGCATTATTTTCCCAACAATACAACAATTTTTTATATATAGTACCATAGTAGAAAGGTAGCATTTATGTAGTTTACGGTAATTCAACTCAAGACCAACACCTTCTCTGCACAAGATAATAATGATTCTATGTCATTCTCCTGAGCATAACCGGTACAAAGACGAATAAATAGCGTCTCTACATCACGTTGTTATCTAGATATATGAGACAACACATTTTGGGCATCGGCAATCTGATGAATGCACTATTCCGGTTTTCTTGTTTCATATTATATTCTATGGCGGTTGATCGGTGATTTTCTTCATTGATAAACGTTAAACCACCTAGCTTTAACTAATTCTGCTAGGCTGTCTTCATTCAGACTGTACAGCCTACACAGTCCACAGAAAATACACCGCACATTCTTGTACTCCCAGCCTTATCACATTTGATGGCAAGTTTAGCGGGCTGTTTAATGTCTAGCTAGGAAATGTTCCAGGGTAGTTGACAGGCATGCAATAATATACTATAGTATCTGCTATACAGGACACCGACCACTGTAATTTGATGTGACAAGCAGCACGAGTAGAAACCAGCCTTATCTCAGTGGGCTTGGATATAAATCACTGTTAAAAACCACAAGGCTCGGATAGAGCCTCTCTCTGTGTTTGTTCCAAGGACAAGCCTTAATGACTTTTAAATCCACTGATAAGGCTTCATGGTCATAAAAGGAACATGATACTGTTAAAGGCCACATGGATGGTATGTATCTATAACAATATACTGAAGTGTTAATTATAAATCTAATTTTAATCAGAATTATTTCAGATCAGAACTTGCTGGTAACAATGCTCTAATGCACGTTCATGCCAAAAATCAAGGTTCTAATGTTAACGGGTCTCCTTATTTTGCCGACGAAAGGATTCGGATGGACTGACTCTCACTCACTCACTCATTACCGGACAATTTGCGATCTGTAGCCTACTTCGTAGGAATATCGTGTCAGCCAATATGTAGGACAGTCCAAAGCGGTGTAGAGCTATCCAAGACAGACCTGTGTGTCACACTCCTGTCACTAACCTGTGTTAGTTTGAAAAGCTAATACGTCTAAACCAGTTTGTGCAGTTAGTGAGGGAAATGACCTGTATTCTTTGTATTCAATCTCCAACTGCTTATTGTGGTCCAACCATTCGCAGCCTGTTGTGATTGTGCCTGGTTCTAAAAGAAGCTGCATAATTAATTGCCAATTTACACATATCTGTGATTTTATCCACATGTCGGGTACACAAAATTTCTAGACTAAGACAATAACTGAAGAAGTACAAAAAATATTTAAAAATACTTCCCAATTCAATTTTCATATCTAACATTGTCTTTGTTGTAGAACATACTATACAGAATTTTCCTAACTGCTTTTCAATATTGTATGTATAATATTTATGTACTTCTACTGGCAGACCCAAGAACCATTGTTTTTTGTAATTATATTCTCCAATTGACATTGTTTGTTCAAAATGGTGTCATGTTCACATTCAGCAAGGTTTGCGGAACATTTTGGTATATGATATTGGCTACCAACTGTATTGCCTATTTAATAATCGGATCACTTGTGATTCTATGAAAAAAGGTAGTTTAACATATATCACAACCTTGAGGGCTTGACGTTTTGGACCTGTGCCATCATAGTCAGATGGCCCAATATGAAAAAGTGACTTAGTTTAGCGCCCCGTAAACATTTTCTCCTGCATACGTACAACCGTTTCTATTGCATAAAGAGGATCACTGTGCATCTTTTCTGACCGGTTGTCAGCTTGCAGGTGTGTGCATGAGTTATCGGTGCGGGGATTTCGAATAAATTTGCCAAAAACCTACTAGTTACACAAAATCATTCATAACTGTGACGCATGTTCACTGTATCATGTTATGCGTCTTTTTATAGACACTAGGCGTGGTTAAAAGGTGTGAGCAGTTCAGAGTGTAAGAAAACGTTCAGAAAATGGACATTTTTCCTGCATGTTTGATTTTTCAAATTTTAGTAAATTTATTACAGCATGTTCTCTAAGCAATCAAACTACCGTATCAGGATATCTAAATTTGCGCAAACGAGTGCGATTCCCCTCAAAATAGGAATGATCGGACAATAGGTTCGTGTAACCGAGCAATGACTGAGAATATTACCCAATCCTACATTTTCAAGAAATTGGCTAAATTTGAGCTTTTTGTGAAAGAGGTAGAACGGGACAAAATATTTGCCGTGAATGTGATAGATAGTGATCGCTAATCATTCTAATGTATTAAAACATTAGTGTTTCTCATAGAAAAGCTGCTAAACTTCATTTACCTGACATAAATGTAAATTATCGGCCAATTTGTATACGATACCCTAGTATGTAGTAAGTACTAAATTCACAACGTCAGTGTACATTCTGTATAGACTAATACTCAATATATTGCATTTGTTTGCCTTTGTAGGTAAATTCAATATTAGCACTGCTCGGCAGAGATGTATGTTTGACAAATGACCATCACCGCCTGCTGTCGTTGTTCACTTCACGCTCAATTTGTGAAATGTATATATTTGCAACCACGAAAAGATTTAAAAGTGGATCTCAGTTCTGTAAACACATTTACATCAGGATGTTTGGTAGACTTCGCTTTCTTTCATGCTCGCTCCTTCTTTGTAGCATATCTAATTGTAGCAGGATGTAAGCTCTCGGAATATACGAGGGTATGGGGTCGGGCGAAGCTTAGTTTAGGAGACAGAGGGTGGGGCTCGGTGCCCCGGGATTGGCGACATGCTCCCGGGAGTAACGGATGGTTTGAATAAGTGTAGGATGATTTAAGCTCCTGGAATATATGATGGTACGAGGCGTGCGAAGCTTAGTTTCGAAGATGTAGGGTAGGGTACATGCCCCCCGGAGGATAGAGAATGGGTTCTGTAAGTGTATCATGATGCAAGCTTCCTGAATATACGAGGGTATGGGTCGGGTGAAGCTTACTTTAGGAAATATAGGCTGGAACTCGGAGCCTCAGGGGTGGAATCTTGCTTCCGGGGTTAGTGCATGTGTTGAACAAGTGAAGGATGATCTAAGCTCCCGGAATATAGGAGGGTATGGGGTCGGGCGAGGCTTAATTTAGGAGATAGCGGGCGGGGCTTGGTACCCCGGAGAGGGGACATGTTCCTGAGGGTAGTGGATGGGTTGAATAAATGCAGCATAGGTAAGCTTCCAGACTATATCAGGGTTCGGGGGACGGGGCTTAGTTCAGGAAACCTGGGCTGTGGACAGGAAAAATCTAACGAAGTCCAAAACTTTAACAACTTTTTTTCGGAAAGGGACAGGTACACAGACATCCACAGAAATCGTTTAGATCCCTAAAACGAGCTTCCCGCAGCTAAAACTACGGGCTGCATACCCCCCCAAAGAAAAACAATTGTTCTAATGACTGCCAGCAGAAGTCAAAGAATGAATCTGTTGAAAAGGAATTCATGATTCCCCTTTATTAGCCAGTATCTGGGCAACTGGGCAGATACTGCTCATATCAATCGGCCAGTATTTCAGCCTTAACTTTCCATATTTTTTGATTCAGGTGCTAAAGACACACAAAAGTACAAGAACTCGTAATTATATTTAACATTTAATTGATACAATTCATATGGTATAATTAGTCTATAACTTTGCTTTATAATATTTTGCGTTTTTGGAAATATGAAACGCAAAATTATGTCCCAATACTGAATCATATGTATTGTACAAGTTGTGTACGTGTTAATCATCACTACGATTTCTTGCACTTTGTCTCTTGAGCACACGGAGCAAAACATGAAATGTTAAGGGGCTGGTATACTAGCAATTATTTGCAGTCTTATATAGGAAAGAGTGTTATTGAAAGTATTATGCTTGCATATTGTGAAGTCACAAACCAAAATGTTCCTCGTCTTATCTCACTGTATCAAGTTTGACATTCGAGGGAATTTACAAAAAATATCCAGAAACAGTCATTCGTAGAAATGTCAACAAAGTCCACAAAGATAAAACGCACAAAATGGAAAGTACTATTAAAGATGCTAAATTGTCTCTGCAACAAGAAAGACTGTTAGGAAAGAAATTTGCACTGGAAAGTTTCTTTTGGACATGTTTTCCTCCGAAGTACGTAGGCTACCATCTGCAAATTGTCCGGTAGTCAGTGAGTGAGTGAGTTCATCCGAATCCTTTCGTCGGCAAAATAAGGAGAACCGTTGTCATTAGAACCTTGATTTTTTGCGTGAAGTTGCATTAGGGGACTGTTACTAGCAAGTTCTGAGCTGACCTACATTTGATGAAAATTTCTGGTGATTTTTGATGAAAAAAACTGGTGATTCTGACTTGGGCTGTGCAGGATTTCAACTTGGGGCGGGGGGGACTTCCAAGAGTTCAGTGCGCGTCGAAGTTCTAATTCCTACCCTACTTCGTAGGTCCTGTGACGTTAGTCACACTGCCCTGTATTTTACTATGTCCACATAACTGTCAAAGGCAATAACAATTGAGGTCAGCCTAAATGAAAGACAGTCCAAAGCTGTGAAGATTTCGCCAAGCCAGAGTCCGGGGTGGGCGAGTGAGTAGGATTTAACGTCGTTTTCAACATGTTTTCAGTCAGGTGCCTACATGTGCCAGAACACGAGTGTCCACAGTTCCTATTATCCTGGACACTGATCAGTCCAGCCAGTACAGCACCCGGAGGTACACCTCCATCACCAAGCGGTGCCGCTTTTGAAATCTTATACCAGGTGCTTGCAAGACAATTTGGGGAATTACTCTGAGCGCTTTCTTTTTAACTCTCAACTGCCTACTGATAAATAAATTCTTTTCAATCATACATCCCAAAACATTTTCATATCTTACTTAGTCTGTGTTGTTGCAGACACAATACAGGTTCTTTGAAACACTTTTGAATCAGTGTTGCACGTTCTTTCTTGGAGTATCAAGAACGATCGATTCTGTTGTATTTTTTTTCATGCATATACATCTGCATGTCAAATATGTTATGGCGGAATTCTCCATGTATATACTGATGTATCCCTATGGGGAAAACATTTGGTTGTGATGCCAAGAAAACATTTACTGTAAAATTCAAACGACCTTATTTAAGGACAAATTTATCAGTGTTACAAGATTCTCGAGAAAATGGTTCATGGGAAGAGACTGCCCGCTATAAACTGTAACGATACTAATATGGGTGTGCAATTGAAACTTGGGGGTCGGGGTATAGTTTTGCCCAAAGACCGAGGCGTTAAGATGCGCATCGTCGATGAAGGTTTATTATGGTACGGTAGTTTGAAAGATAATATGTCAATTTATCTGCTGATATAACCCTACGATGAGAATACACTTCGTAGTAGAGTCATAAAAATTTACAGCCCAATGACCAAACAGACTTAGCTGAAGACAAAATTATATACGTTTCAACATTTCGGATAAAATTGTTCGAAAGAAAAGTGCGCCAGTGATTAACAGTAAATATGCTGAATTTGGTGAGGGAGTCTGATTTAGCGGGGTGGGGTAATTTTTTGTCTAATTGCTCAGGCATTAGAATGGAAAATACTTCATCGTGAAACCTAATAATTGGGCTAAATATTAATATTGAACCTAATAGATGGTACGAACATTTTTCGGTTCTGAGTACAGTCCCCCAGTCAAAAAAAGAAAAAATAGAAGATCTCAATAACCAGTTACTTATTGAGGAACAACACTCAACCTTCAATCAACTCGATTTTAAGGTTACTTCAAGAGAAATTCAGGATGCCATAAAAACATTAAAAAATGACAAGTCCCCTGGTTCCGATCAAGTTCTTAATGAAATGATCAAATACGGGCAGCATGAATTGCTACCATGCCTATTGAAATTGTTCAATTTAGTTCTCACCAGTGGCACTTACCCATCAAAATGGAAAGAAGGGTATATCACCCCAATTCCTAAGAAAGGTGACCAATATGATCCTAACAACTACAGAGGAATTTGTATCAACAGTTGCCTCGGTAAACTATTTAATAGCATCCTTAACTCCCGCCTCGAAAATTACCTAGAGGAGAATAATGTTATTCATTCGACCCAACTTGGCTTTACCAGGAACGCTAGAACAAGTGATCATATGTTTATCTTAAAGTCAATAATAAACAAATATATCAGTCAACCTTCCGGAAAATTGTATTGCTGTTTTGTGGACTTTCGAAAAGCTTTCGATACCGTCATCCATACAGGACTATTCCTCAAGGTTGCCAAGTTGGGTATCAAAGGAAATTTTTATGACATAATTAAAAATATGTATGGTAGCTCATCAGCGCGTGTTCGCCTTGGTGACACACTGACTCAAGAGTTTAGAAATGAGATAGGGGTACGACAGGGTGACCCACTGAGTCCCAATCCCTTTAAGATCTTTATTAATGATCTGCCTACTTATTTTAATGATGACTGTGACCCTGTATCTCTGGGCACAGGTAATTGTCATATAAGTAGCCTGATGTATGCAGATGATGTTGTGCTTATCTCGTCCACTGAAACAGGCCTACAAAAATGCCTAGATTGAGTAGATCAGCTCAGCTCAGACTGGGGCTTAGACATTAACATAGATAAAACACAGATACTAATATTTAATAAATTGGGAAGAGTTGTCAATACAAGTCTTCACTACAGGGGCAAAATACTGGTACATACAGCCAGCTATACCTACCTGGGAGTAGTCTTCTGTGCCTCTGGTAGTTTTACACAAGCTAAGCTAGACCTCCATAACAGGGCTCTTAAGGCCTATTTCAAACTTTGTAAACAGCTAAACTCACTTTCAGTTGATACTTCTACAGGTCTGCATCTCTTCAACCATACAATTAAACCCATTCTAATGTATGGTAGCGAAATATGGGGAATGTTCAAATTATCAAATTCAAAGGGGCACCCCTTGGACTATTTTTCAGACTGTACAGCTGAAAAGCTACATATCAAGTTTTGCAAGACATTGCTGGGAGTACATCAAAAAAGTGTCAATACTGCAGTTCTAGGCGAGCTAGGTAGCTTACCTATGTATCTGGATATTATCTTAAACATGGTTAAATACTGGTATAGAGTCTGCTCTGCAGAAAATGGCTTTCTCTTACATGAGGCTTATGCCCAGAATTTTGATATTATAACTAAACTGCCAAGGACAGACTGGGGCAAATGCATATATTTTATTATGTGTAAACTGGACATGGAAAATGTTTTTCTAAACCCTCATCTATACCATTTAACATTTATCATTAAAAAGGTAAAGACCATCTTGTCAAATGAATTTAAAAACAAATGGAAAGAAGACATTGCAAATACAACTGGCAAATTGAGAACTTATAAGATATTTAAACATCATTTTAAAAAAGAAAAATATCTATCCCTCATAACTGATAAAGAGGATAGAAAGTATCTTACTTCACTTCGCATAAGCTCCCACAGGCTACAGATTGAACAAGGACGGTATGAACAAGCTAAGCTAGAGGATAGAATCTGTGGCCTGTGTGACCTTAACGAAGTGGAGGATGAAAAACATTTTCTCATGACATGCTCACATTTCAACAAATATCGCAAAAAGTTCTTTGAAAAGGTTGCTGAATATTGCCCACAATTTATATCCCTGAACCTCAATGCACAATTCTATTGGTTGCTAACGAATGAAAACCCAAGGCTTTGTAGAAAGTTAGCAAAATATGTTCGGGAATGTTTTACAATGAGAAAGACATTTTTAAATCTCAACCGTTAGTGATATTTCTTATTATTTTTTTTTTTTTTTTTTTTTTTTCTTGCTTCTATTTTTTAACAAGTAAACTGTGATTATATGTAGTTTTAATGTATAAATATATGTGTTTTAATGTATACTCGCTCCTAGAGGGCGCCACATATGGCAAATAAATGATCTATCTTTCTATCTATCTGTGTTAAATGCCGTCATTTTCATCTGACGACGATACAGCTCACCAATCCTCAGTGTACGAGTTGTCACAGCGACACAGCTCACCAATTACCAATATACGAGTTGTCAGAGCATTTCCATCACAGCTCTCTAGATTTCTATCTAATACCGCTTATGCCGGTGCTAGGGGCTGTGTGGTCATATCATCTAAGTTGCCACATGAACAGGTACAATAAAAGCGTACCTGAGATACAACACATATCACGAATCGTTAGATTCTTGGTATGTGCTTTAGAATACGTCAACCGGAAGACTATACTGTGAAGTCATGTGGCTCTGTCAGTCCCTTCCCACTTCCCTTATATGTGTTGTAATCTGAACCGTCGCCTAATTGTGCTGGTTATCGCTGGTCGGGGCAGTGTGAAATTGCTTCCGCCGCCCCTGTAATTGATGTAAATCTGATAAATATGGATCATTATCTAACTATTCAAGAAAAGGACCATTAAGGTTACATTTAGGATAATTTTGGCACCCCAGAGTTCGAAAATAGTCCCGATAATGATTGAAAATATTTCCTAGGACAAAGAGAACCGCGAAGAACTGCTGTCTCAGTGCATCTGCCGATGATATAAACACAGCTTTATTGTTAAAGGATTGACTTGAACTTTGTGCAAGCCGAAACTGGGAAAACTGTCTTGGAGTTGGAGTGTCTTTTGCTGATACTGAAAACAACTGGCATGAACCAGTGCAAGGGGGACAACTTTGTTTGGACGTTATTGGTTGACTCCGACTCATTGGGATGACGAGTTTAATTTCTAACAAATTTACGGCCGTACAAACGGCAGTTGTATCTTCAATATCACGGGTACGGGTTTTTATGCGACGGCAGATTTGGGCATCTGTTTTTCGGATTGATCTAACGCGTGTTATCCTCATAATTTTCGAATAATTAATCCTCCCTGAATGAAGTAAGATTGGCCAATCGGAGTTGAAATAGATATCTATTTCCGGATTGATTTGCTGAATCTATTTCCGGGTCGAGATACTGAACGAGTTGAAAACAGTAAACACTGCGCTTGGTGATAATTTAATGTATTATTATAATATGGTTTCGAAGCTTTATATGGTTAATTAACAACAATTTAACCTGTTAATATCCAATGACCCTTCGGCTTGAACGATCTACGTTGCGAAACAACTCGTTCCATCTCATGGAATCAATGTCAATGACGAAATTATGCAGGTCGCTGTCCCTGACTCGATTCTGTTGCCTCTGAGTCTGATGCATATGTGGTTCAATGAACAAAGTAAAACTTAAGGTCCAGTGTGTTGCGTACGTACGGTAGTTAGA